>WAAE01012997.1:0-258121 GCA_013400495.1 Nicator chloris
CATTTGGCACGAATTAATCCAACCCACATATATAACACACACTGATAACCACATTATCATAGTAGATAGGGTCAAAGGGACCAGCACAGCCCAGCACTGTAGAGTGAGAACATTCCTGAATAGCGTCTCCTATTACAGAACCAAGAAATGCTGCAGCTGTTTGCTTACAGAGGTGAATGGGAATGACTTCTTCACTGACAGGCATTGCATGAAGAGTTTTTCCACATTATCTGCATTTCCACATTTTCCACAAGTCTGTCCAGATGATGGCAAGTCAGATGGATTCTTTAATTTCACTTTTCATTTCAGCCCTTAGTGTTGCATCAACCCCTTTCAACGTGTAGTCAGCTGAGTAAACATAATCTCAAACTACTGAAATGTTTGTAGGTGTCTCTGAGAACAGAATAATTTGTAAACACTGTTAGCAGCATGTGCCAACAACAAATACAAAAGGTACACAGTGCACATCCTTGCAGGAAGAAGTTGGCAGGTAGTCCTAAAATCTTACCTTCCTTGTGCATAGATACCTTGTGGTTTAATATTGCTAATGCTTATACAGCACCATCAACAGTATCTGCTCCTTTTCCAATGACAAGGTGATGGACAGTTCTCTCTGTAGGAACAACCAGGGGTGACTCAGGGCATTGGCAAAAGAGCTGCCTGGAACAGCAGCCTGCTGGCAGCACAAGTGCCAGTGCCCCAACCCCAGCCAGCCATGCTGGCTGTGGCTATGGGTGGTGTTCAGGCAGAAGGAGGGAGGTATGGCAGGATGGGTATGGCAAAGTTTGGGGTCAGCCTGATCGGCAGCCCAGTAACTTAGAATGTTTGGAGCTTGGCAAGACTGCTTTCAAAGATTTAGTTCTGCTCACACGACGTCCCGACAGCTTCTGATTTCAGAACAAGCTGAACATCTCCCTCTCCCTTGAGATTTTGCCATCTCAAGTTTCAAGTTCCAGCTAGTGCAGAAACATTTCAGAAGGCCTTGTTCAGTTCTTGAATTCACAGATGTTAAGTGAAGGGGGTGAGGAAAGGAAATCTGGGCCAATGGTCTCCTATTTCACAAGTCAGATTGCTACTCAACATTGTGAATAAAGCGGCCTGAAGAGTAACATAATAACAAATAATGTAATCCTAGTGAGATGGCAAGAAAACTTCTGTTTGCCTGGTAATGAGCTGATCTCCAAACAGGATAAAATGCGCCATTTTGCTAACACAGGTCTCATTCAACTTAGTTTGTCAGTGAAGTATGTATACTCTCTTTGTGTATAATGGCAAGTTTTTTCCAGGCATACTTTGCTTTGGAGTCAAAACACTTCAGAACCAAAATGCTCTGAGATGCTGGCACGTTTTGTGTTAGTTTTTACAGTTCTTTGTGGACAGTAAAGTAGAACCAAGATCTAATATGTGTGCAATACAGTACAAAATTCCTTGTACAAAACTGGAAGCAAGTATGTGCAGCAGAGAGACAGGTAGGATGCCTTTGTCGCTTACAGCAAACAAAGAAGCAGAAATAGCTTGTACAGTGTTTTGACTATCAACAATCTTGTTTAATATAGCAGAAAATTGATATCATTTGTGTAGAATTACAGTTCACAGATACATACGATACTTTTATTGTAGTAAATTTCTACAGATATAATTAGTACATACAACTTGATATTATAACAGCGGTTAGAGGTGAAAAATTCATTTTAGATCAGTTCATCTTGGGACTTTCCATTTGTAAGTGTTTGAGATGGGAGTTAAGAAGTTAAATATTTCTTTTACAATGGTTTCTTTACTTCACTGGCAAGTAGATTTTGCATTCTGATTCCTAAATTTTATCTGGAATGGTATAATTCTATACTATTTAATTAACTTCCTAATCCTCCCAGATTATTACCAGAGTAATATTTCTTACCTTTTATGTGTCTGGATTATTGTGTGTTGTCCTTAGATTTGTTAATTAACTAATCATAGCAGTGAAATTGAAAACCTGAATACCATTTAAACATGCAGTATTTGTGGCTTAGAAATAGCTATGGGTTTGCCCCTTGTGATACAAGAAATAGTACCAGTGAGTTTTAGATTCTGGAGCTATTTGAGTGCTTTTGTCTTGGTGTGGAAAGACAGGTTTCTGCCAGGGAAAGCTGGAGCTTCCCTTGGAATGCAGAATGTAAACCACTTCCCTCTAAATTATTATAACTTTGCAATTAAGGGGGCTTTCAGGCAAAGATATGGGAATAGGAATAACAGTTCTTTACTAGGAATATTACAAAATACAAATGTAGTAATACAAGAAAAATTAAAAAAAAAACCAAGCAAACAAAAAAAAAAATCCTACAAAGAGTCAGAAAAAGGCCTGACACCCTGTTGGTCAGGGTGTTGGGAGCAGTCCAAAATAAGTCCTCCTGGAGTGACAGATGTGGTTCTGTTGGAGTAGAGATGATCCTGTAGAAGGGTCCAGTGGTGGCAAGATGGGTAAAGTCTTCCTCTGGGAATCCAGTAGAAAACCAACTGCTCTACTGATCTGAATCTCAGTTTTATCCAGGTAGGAATGCTTGGCTCCTCCCACTGGGTGGAGCATCTCACAATGGAATTATGTAATTTTATCAGTCATGTGGTGAGCCTTAATGACTCATTAACAGAAGATATCCCCTGGAGGGAGCGTGGGTCATGGAGGATATAAGGAACACTGCTCCACCTGGTTTTAAGAGCTGGCCCATTAACAAAAGGCACCTGCCCCCTCCCCCTGGAGTTATGAGGAATGGGTTATACAAGAGATAAAGAAAATCACCTCCCCAGCCAGTTTCAACATATGGAGATAGAATACACACTTTTGGTTACATATTGCAACCCAAGACGGCTTTTGAACAGTTTTCCCTTCCTTGATCAAATGGATGAGCTGGTCCCAACTGTTATGTTTTCCAGGCAAACAGGTACTACTAGGTTTTCTTTCAACAGGATGCTTGGAAGTTCTCTTCCATGTTCTGATACAGTATGTAAGATAAGCTGCCTATTATTTTTTTAAATATACCTGTACTTCCCTCATTTGCCTAAAATCAGTGAGTAAGCCACGTTCAGTTGTGATGAAGAGAAATTAGTTATATTGGTTATAAAATGTTCTATTATGATGGGATGAAATGAAGTCTGCTGATCTTTTAGGAAGCTTAAGCAGAAGTACAGAATCATTATTTTCAAGACTGCCTTTGGGAATAATGTAGTATAAAGCTTACATAACAAATAGAGTAAAAGCTAAATGCCAGTGACGTGAATTAGTACTTCTGGGTGTCACCCTGATGCACTTGCATTATTGAGCAGGCTCTGGAGGACAGTAAACAATTGATGAAGCTGGTGTTGAAAGCTGCAAGACATATGAGAATTTCCAGGGATTTGTTTAAAGCATGAATTAAAAATAACTCTTTGTCTCTACGAATAACACCTTATGTAAAAACCATTCAGTTCATTTGTAACATTTGTTTGTCACATCTTCATTGGTTTGTTCAAAAAAACCCACCAGAGATTACTCATATTCACCTTTATTTATCCCCGTATATTGTACCTGAGCTGGGATAGTGCACAACAGGCAAAGTTTGGGGCAGAATTAAAGCACTGCCTTTTTTTGTTCAATGAGATGCTTCTGGAATCCTTGGAAAAGTGACATAAAATTAGTATAGGCTCTTAGAAATTAAAAAAATTACATCTCAGGTACATATTTGAATTATACTTAAAAAATAAACATAATCTTCTGTTCCAATGGAATCTGTATCAGCCCAATACAATTTGTACTGCCAAAAGTCAACCTTATTTCCCACAGGAATCAACGCATTAAGAAGTAAGAGATGCCTCCATATTACTGGAGAGAACCATAAATCTCGTGGCAGTAGATGTCCTGGGAATTTCTTGCCGTGCTGGTGTGAGCAGGGAGAGTGCAGAATTCGTACTTCGGCTCTGGGACCTTTGCTCCATGCCTTGTGTCACACCGCCCTCAAGGGGCGTGCTCGGCAGTGTTCTGGGCGTGCTGCGAACCGAGTCCTGTCCATTTACACGCTTCAGTCCCAGATGCTTGGTCTGGGCATTTGCCTACTTTCAAATTCTGTGTCCTTCACCTCGGAGATCTTGCACTTTAGAGAACAATCTTGAACCTTGTAAAAGGAGGTGCTTATGTTCTTATGATCAAACACTGAAAATGTGTGAGCTTTTTCAGAGGCCATACAGGAAATGGAAATAGATTTGTTAATGAGACAATGTGCCAGCAGAAATGTGCTTGTGGTATTTAATGTGCTCTAGTGTAGTTTCATACACAGCTGCCTGCAGCTAAGCTTCTGTCCACTGCAGATAGCATAGAACTCACAAAACCACTTGGCCAACTTCAGTAGAGGTTTTATTAAGCTGAGACCTTGTGTTACAACTTACCTATATTCTGATGCTTTCTTTTGATATTTTGCCTGCCAGCATCTGCCTCAGAGTTGCATCTGCACCAAGTAAAGGACTCACTTCCTTGTGCTGGGCTTCTGTGGTCTCTATCACTATTGCCATCATACCTGAATATTTCAGTGCCATACTTTTGGGAAATTAGAGGTGAAAGCCCAATCTATGAAGTTGCTACTAGGTCTGGAGTGGCATGTAGCATGTTCAGAGTGGTCACTGTGAGAGGCTGTGTGGACCTTCGTTGCCACTTGGGGTTAAACCCAGTGCTCAGAGCAAAAGGCTTGCTAATATTAATTTCAGCTGAGTGTTCAGGGTATCGGCCAATCTCCCTCATTCTGAATGAGGAGAAACATGCCATGGGAGATTATATTCTTTCTTAAATATGCCTTTAATCTAGAAGTAGAGGATGGATGTGTATCCATGGAGATAGGAAAAGTCCAATGTGTGTGCTCTAAATAGAGATGGCCTCTTTTCACAGCTGTAGCTGAGAAGGACATTAGTCTTCAAACAAGCAAACAGATCTACTTTTTAAAGAAATTGGTTTCAATAATTTGCCAGGTGATATGCAAGACCTGTCTGGCAAAGACTGAACTATAGTTTTTTGGGTCAGCATTCATTCCACTTCAACAGCATCATCCCTTCTTCATTCCATGCTCTCCAATTTCCACAGCAAATGTGGAAGTCAGCTAAGGCAACAATCTGCTTCACTTGATCCACTGAGTGATGTTCATCTAGTGGCTTTTAAGGAAGCCAAGAGCACAAGGAAAAATGCTGCTACTGCATCATTAGACCATATGATAATACATACACATGGCAGGCAATGTTTTCAAATATTTAATACCATCAATTTTATTTCTGAGGAATACAGCAGAACAAAAGAACTCTCCATGCAAACTTCTCCACTCTCACTGTAAATTCTTATTATATATGCAAGATACTGTCCTAGGATGACTTTATGATGCTTGTATCCCCAAATTGTCTGCCCTGTTTGTGTAGATATTATGTTCTGTACCTTTAAGGCCAGAGCAAAGAGGGAAGGAGCGTGCAGTTTGTTTGGAGAGACTGCTCTGACTCCTCCACATTCCTTTTTCCCTTGCTCGGACGGTGCTGTCTTTGGACAGACGGACGGAGTTTTTTTTCCTTTTTCCTTTTTTAATTGGTTTTTGGCTAATTAAAGCAGGAAAGTTCTTGGACAGAGTCTTTGCCTTTTCATTGGGACTGAAATCTGCCCTGCCCTGGACTGAGAAGACCAGAGAGGCACCTGCGGCCCACCGGGCCCCCCCTGAGAGAGACTGAGGGAGAGCTGAGCCCACCCACGGCAAGGACACTTTCATTCTGTCCATCCCTTTTGGAGCGGCGAGAGGTTCTATTGTTTCATATTATTCAATTGTTAATGCTTGTGGGGTTTTGTTTGTTAAATAAATAGTTTTTTCCATTTTTCTCAGAGGAATTTTATTCCCGAACCAACTGAGAGGGAGGGGCTGGTTTGGGCTTACTTCCCAGAAGATCCTATTTGGAAGTTTCCTCCCAAATTTGCCCTAAACCAGCACAGATACCAATTCAGGACCAAATGCTAAGCTCAAATGCTCTCTGATGGAGCCTATAGCATAGATGGATGGCTACATATATCCCAGAAGAGGATGTTGTGTGAAATATCTGTTATAGGAGAGATGATGATGTGCTATATTAAATAGAAACTTCTAATATACAGTGCTAAATCACAAGCTCCTGTTCTGCACTGATTGGACCCACTATGAGCATGCCTGTAGGATTTATATTAGCTACCATCTAAAGTACTCTGATCTGAGGAACGATGGGAGCAAGAGGTGAGACTCTGATTCCAAATCTAGTGATTGGTACTGAAAAAATCTTACTGAAAAAGCTAACCAAAAAGGAAAATTATACCCAGAGCTCCTACTCCAGTTTTCCTCTGCATTCAACATGTACACATCACTGCAAGCCACTTAAAACTACCCTTGTTGTAAGCAAAGCTTTTGAGATCTGAGTGCTGAGAGTTGCATGAGTGATCAATTATTTTTATTAGTAGGCAAAGAGGCTGCATTACAAACATGCTTATACTGGTCCTTACGCATCCTCACATATGTGATAACTCCTATGCATCATGACTCCCTAACAGATAAAAATCATCCTTACTTAAGTACTTATCTTGGCAGCTAGAGATAAAAAAATTTAAAAGCTACCACATTTGCTGTAGGCATGGCAACTAAAACAAAGAAATGAGCACATTTTTGCACAGAATTACACTGTTTGAAGATTCAATGAATGGCTGTCAACCCACAAATGAAAAAAGAAAGAAAACTCCATTATTATCTTGCAAAGGAACAAGGCATGAAGTCAGTAATAGCAGTGCTAAAGTGAAAGTAGACAACCCAAAGCATATAAACGTGTTTATTTTACCATATTTAATCTTGTTAATATGTTGTTTCCTTACTTTGAAAGACTAAATGTACTGCTAACATCATCCACACAGAGGCAAGAACGGACTGTTTGGGTTAAACTCTGGTTTATACTGCTTGGAGAAGGCCAAGTGATGCTGGTACAAGGGGAAAGCGAGAAGAGCAGATCTAATTGAGGCTTCTTACTCATCATTTGTGTGTAAGGATGGATGGGGCACAACATTTTAAATGTATGCATTGGTTAGAAAAGACAGCAACTACACTCAAACTGCTGCTTGAATTTAATGTACTGCCGTCATTACACACTGTGGCAGAGGGTGCAGAGTAAACAAAAGGACCCTTTGGCTAATGTAAAGCATGCTAACATGATCACCTTTTTAAAAGCTCCTTAAATTTGTACAAGTAATTCTTAGATGTATATCAAGGTTTATATGTTGTATAAAGCAAATTTAAATATTATTTTCCCAGTTAATTTTTTCTCTATTTGTATTTGCTTGTCCAAAATTATATAAATATATGCTTTCTGTATAACGTGTAAAGTATATGATGGGAATGTGACTTACCTAATAAATATTACAAGTTTGAAGGATGGGGGATATGTGAGGACGATCTATGGTTTTGTGTCAAGGTAACATTTGCAGCCATTTAATTCACAGTTTGGTATGTATGACCTAATGCTGCTTCTAGCTACACAGCTAGAAATGCCAACTAATTCCATGGAGTGTACTCCAAGTAGTTTCTGATGCTCTGAAGAATGGGATCTTTCATGCTCTGAATTTTTTCCCCTTGTGTAAACAGGGTGAAAAAGAACAAAGGGTGAAGAATGGCATTTTGCCAAGGAGATTAGTGACCACCAAGATATCTTTGACATGAATATTTTAAGTATCTCATCCAAAAATCCATACAGAAGTGTCAGTTTCTAAAATATTCTTCCATTAAATAGTACAGTGCCACATAAAATACATTGAGATAGATGCTTTCCGTGTCTACACAAAGGTCACACACCAGGCAAACCCAGTGGCAAAATTGTGTTTCTCATATTAATTATGGTAAGAGAAAGAGTCTAAAACTCCTAAGATACAGCAGCTGTCACAGTTCCTTAGACTAAAAAAATCCCCACTTTTATGCTGGTGAACTTTATTTGCTCTGTTTGAAAAGGTAGTGCATATTGGTATTGCAAATTGCTGAGTGATAGAACTGTTAATTCTGCATTGTCTGGTAAAACTGTAACACAACAGCTGTACTTTTATTACCACTTAAAGGTTACAGTCATAGAGTAGGAAATTCAGTAACAAGCAAAATTTAAGGCCAGGCAACTCTTTAAAAAAAAAGATGGCATACGCCTCAGGCCGTGCATCTTACAGAACAGAACACTGGATGACAGGATGGACATGAGCTGGCAATCCGTGCATGCAGCCCAGAAAGGCAGACGTGTCCTGGGCTGCAGGGGACGGGGGATTCTGCCCCACTCAGGGGAGACCTCACCCTCAGAGCCGCCTCCAGCTCCGGGGGCCCAGCGCAGGAAGGATGTGGAGCTGCTGGAGTGAGTCCGGAGGAGGCCACCAAGTGGATCAGAGGGGTGGAGCAGCTCTGCTGTGACGAACGGCTGGGAGAATAGGGAATTGTTCAGCCGGGAGACGACAAGCTTCAGGGTGACCTAACTGTGGCCCTCCAGTACCTGAAGGGAACTTACAGGAAAGACGGGGCATGACTATATGACAGAGCATGAAGTGATAGAAGACAAGTGGGTACAGGTTCAGATTGAAAGAGAGCAGGTTTAGATTAGCTATTACGACATTCTTCACTGTGAGGGTGATGAAGCACAGTCACAGGTTGCCCAGAGAAGCTGTGGATGCCCCATCCCTGGAAGTGTTCAAGGCCAGGTTGAATGGGGCCTCGAGCAACCTGTTCTAGTGGAAGGGGTTGGAAGCGGATGCTCTTCAAGGTCCTTCCACCCCACAGCACTCCCCGAGCTCCGGAGGCCGCTGCCCGCCGAGCCGGGCCGCGCTGCTCGCCTCTGCCGTGCGGCGGCCGGCTGCCCGCAAAGCCCGGCAGGTGGGGAGCGGCGCGGAACGGACGGGAAGGAGGGCGGCTGCCGGCAAAGACCGGCCCGGCTGCACGCGGCGCGGAGCGGGAGGCCGTCCTTAAGATGGCTGTTGTGAGCGGAGCGCCGCCGCTGTAGCGCCGCGAGGAGCCGCCCGCCCGCCCCGCTCCGCCGCGCCCGCCATGGAGTGCCCGCACCTCGGCTCTAGCGTCTGCATCGCGCCCGACTCGGCCAAGTTCCCGCAGGGCTCGCCCTCCTCCTGGTGCTGCAGCGGTGAGTGCGGCCTGCGCTCCATGGCCCTCTCGGCCCGAAGTGGCCCGGCCGTTCCTTTGTCCTCGCTGCCCAGCGGCGGGAGGGCGCCCCGCGGGTGGGGGAGGGCCCGGGGGCGCGGGGGAGGGCAGCTGCCCCGGCCCCCACCCGCCGGGGCCGCCCCGCGGGACCCTCTGAGGGGGGCTACGCCTTCCAGCCGCCGCTGCGCCCGCGGGGGAGCCGCGTGTCGAGGCAGAAGCGGGGGCTGCTCTCCCACCCCCGGCCCTGCCTCAGGCTCCCAGCGCAGCGCTGTCCGGCGCGGGGCGGGCAGCGGACTTTGTTCCGGCGGAGCCGGCGCCCCCGCCCCGGCGCCGCGGAGCTCTGCTGGGCTGCGCTCCGCGCTCCTTTTGTCTGCCGGAGGAGCTGCGTGCTCGGCTCTGCCCAGGGACCGCGGTTGAGGGGAGAGCAGCTGCTGGCAACTGCAGCGTCAGTGTGTTCTTCAAATCGGCCTGAGATTACTTTCCTTTTATTTTTAATATACATTTCTAGAAGGACTTTAGAGAGTGTAGTTTTAATAAGACTGTTTAGGCTGAAGGCGTCGCTTGGGAACCCCCTTCAGGCCAAGGAGCCTCTCAGTGAAGGTGGTGTGTGGAGGTTTGGGAGTCACGCTCACCTGCCTGTGAGTCGGTCGGACTACAGAGGTCGTCTTTTTTAGTACTTTGCTCTTTGATTTAATAATGCAAATATCCTGTCGTCACTACTGTCCCTCGCATGATCTTGTTTGTTCAGGGCTATTCTCTTTAAACGTGCCGTGCGTCAGGTGTTTTAGCTTTCTACACAGATAACCCCCGATGTTCGCTGTCGTTGTTTGTTTGCTGTAGTTATGTTCAGCTGTGCTCCGTACGAAAGCGGGTACAATCACATCGGTTTAACGTGGGAAGTAGGCCCCACTTAGAGTGGGACAGTAGCAGTGCGACTTGTGCCTACAGGCACTGGAGAGAAAGCGAGGAAGCCTCCTTTGGGAATGACCGACCAGGGAGTACTGAAGGGCTGGATGTATTTTAAGGTATTCCTTTTCTTTTTAAAAAGACAAGATGGTTCTCCTTTGTCTCGTAGTGTCAGTGCCTCCGTGTGGGAAGGCTGCCGCTTACTTAACTTCTTCTCTGATTGCAGTTTCCGGGAGCCAAGGTCTGGTAGTGTTACTGCTTCCTTTTGCAAAACCAGTTATTTTTCTCTGTAATGCTTTTGATTTAGAGGGTGTACACTTTACAGTGGAGTCACGTGGAGAAATTATTAGAAGGAAAGCAGAAGTACAGGAAAAATTGTTGTCCCTAATGGTTTTTTACAAAAACAAAAAAAATTATTGACAAGAAGTTTAACTCTGTAAGTCCCTATGTTATCTTCAGAATATCAAGGGTAAGCAGACTTATCAACAAGAAGCATATGGCAGTAGGGAACCACCCTTCAGAGAACTTTAAAAAGTACTAAAAATATATGCTGAGGTATTAATATAACTTCCTAGCTTAAAATAATAGCCAGTTTATGGCTACTCTCCTATGCATTCTGCTTCTCAACGAAGAAGTTTAACAGAACAAATTTTTCTTTGTTGTTCAGAGGAGTTTCTCCCAAACCAGCACTTACAGAGAGAGCCAGCTGCTGGGCAATCACCTGAGTTATTTTACAGCACTGAAACAGGAGGAAGGTGTGAGGGCTCTTTGGGAATTGAATAGTGATGGTACCGTATCTACAGGAGTTTTTTGTTTGTAATGCTTTTTAAGAAAATAAAGATAAGTCACACAGTACTCGCGTAGGTAACTGTTCAAGTCTTAACAAGTGGCTAGAGAAAAAAGCTAGGTACACTGAATTCAAAACAGTCCAGTGAATAAACAGCAGACTCTTGTTAATTTAAAGCAAATGAAATTATGGGTTTTTTAAAAATAAAGATTGCATTTCTACTAGTATAGTAAAGCTGTAGTGCCTCAGGTCTCACTTCCAGCTAGTAGTATGTGATTTTTGTTACATTAACTCTCTAGAGTACTGTCGTCTTCTTGTTTGTACTCATTTTGGTGACATTAATTTTTTTAAACATACGCAATACTGGTTTATGTCAAGTCACAGCAGATACTATGTCTTACTTGCTAGGTTTGATGTAACTTTGTAATATAAAATTAAACAGAAAATGCAGCATGTAAATTAATACCTTGTCAAAACTTATGCGTTTCCTATTACTTTTGATGCTGTTTTCTAAGACTGTGTGGTTTGGGTTCTGTTTGGTGGTGGTGGTGTCCCAGTTGCAGAAAAATATTTGGAAGGCAATTTTCTGCAGTCTGTAATTACAGGGCATCTCTCATCAAGTACATTGTGTTAAACTAACTAAGAACTTGTCAGTCCTGTTCGTAGTTTCTTCTGACCTTTCCAGAAAAGGATAGTGATCCAGGAAACTTTCTGGTGGCCACCTGATGTGCCAGTGATAGCAAAATGTTGCAGAATAGGTTGGAGAATGAGTTTTAGTTCAGACTGCCAGTGGCTATTTTTATCATTAGCTGGTGTTCTAGATTTGTGGAGCTGCAGTTGCCACGCTGAGTGATGTACACTGGTTAGTATCTTTTCCTTGTCTCTCCACAAAAACTCTTTATTGCAACAATAACTTCACAAGGTAATGTGGAGGCACTTTTGAATATTCTTACTTGATCTCGAATATTCTGTCACAGTGTAGTGGAGGAGTGTTGCATTTGGTGCTGATATTTGGAAGCCAGCCTTACTGAAGGTAGCGAGTTGGTTAGAGGAGCGTGTGCATCAGCCTGAGCTGCTCTGTTGGCCTAAATGAGTTTCCCTTGAAAGCTTCCTGCCAGAGTTGCTTTGGAGGTCTTGTGATGAAGGAAGATTCTTAAAAAAGCATTGACAGCAAGGATGTGATCCAAATATCAATGGGTTTGCTCTCAGTTAATAAGTCGTATGTTCATTTTTAAGTGTCTCTACGTCTACTATGTTCCTGTTAGGTAGTTTGGAAGTCGGANGTAATCCAGTCAGGTGTGCTCTGTACAGTTAGCAGTGCAGAAAGCAGCATGTATTTATTATTTATTGAGATAATAAATGAGAGATAATAAATAAGCTTGAGGAGCTTCAAGGTTATCAAAAGAGAGCACAGAATGGTTTTGTTTTTTAGGGTTTTTTTTGCGGATCTACAGGAAGGTTGTTGTTCTTGTAATTGGGCATTTAGAAAAAGATATATATGTCAAATAGAAATGTAATAGAAACTGAAAATGGCTTTTAGTCAGTGCTGTCGTGTGAAATAATGTGGGCAGATACCTGCTGATTTCAATTGGAGTGCAGTCTTTCCACGGACTTTAATTTCTGAAACTTGTGCTGAAGTTGGAAGCAGAGTAGCTGGAGGCATTGGCAGTACTGTGTCACAGACTGAAGCTGTTGCATTTGTGTGATGTACCACACCTTCAGCACTGTTGTGCAAATCATGTAATTATGAAAAGCACTCTGGAACAGCTCAGATGTGTTATTTCTCAACAGCTTTTCATAGACTCATCAAACCACAGGGAGCCCTGCCTCACCTAAGTGAGATTACAATCTTCTGAGCACACCTGTGGAAATCTGGAGAGGTTTTCCAACTTTTTTCTGTGTGGTTGAGGGTTCATTAATTGTTCTCACTGGGCTGATTAGTTGCAAAGTGTAGAATTTGAAGTTCTGTCTTTAGAAGGACAACTGTGAACTGATAGAATTAGATCTGCTGAAGTAGAGATTCTGTGATTTGTTGTTTTTTTTTTTCAAAGGGGAATTGTGCTTGTGAAGGTTGCTTAAAACTTGCTTTTCAGATCACTGTCAGTTGAATACTTTTTTTCCCCCTTAAATAACATAATTTTGTTAGGTATTGAAGAGCAGTTCTGGCCGTAGCCTGGTGTTTCCTGCAGAAGCTGAATATATGTGCCTGGCATCAGTGTTTTGCATTCTGATTTCTGTTGTATAAGAGTTGTAATTGCACCGCTGGTCAGAAACATACATTGTGGGATTTGGAAATGACACTGGGAATATGAAAGACAGGAGAGCCAGCCCGAGCAAGCTGTTTGAGGCCTAGTGAACAGTGATTATGATGGAGAGCCACATGCTGAGTTTTTTTGTCTCTGTTTAAGTTACTAAAATATTTGGCAAATCCAGTTTGCTCAGAATAACCCCAGATATCCCTGAGTATTCCTGAGTGCTTATTTAGGTTTGAGATCAAATGTTTTGGGCTGAGTAGAACTTTCAAGAACAGGACTGCACTGGGTCAGGCTGCTCTGACGGTGTTTTTTTGTTTGCTGCTTCCCTGCCCGCCCCCCATCAGGTTTTGTTTTCTCAGTTAAATTAGTTGCACTGTTCTGCTTTCACTGGGGTAGGTAGCACCTTTTTGCCACACTGTCATTTTTGGCTTTGGACCACTGCAGTCAGTGCCAAACCAAGTACAGTGTAAAAGCAAAGGGACAGACTTTGCCCTCTTGGCCTTCCTTTTCATCCCAGCTGCTTCTTAGTGTTGCTTCTCCATTTCCATAAGTATTTGTGTCTCTGCTTTTCCAGTTTTATTACTAGAGTTGCTGATTGCTTCTGTCTTTTCATGATTACTGTAATATAGGAGGACAGAAAACTTGCTGGAACTGGAGAGGGGTAGGTAGAACCTTATTCCTAAGAAAACTTCAGTTCTCTGCGTGTAAACTCAGGGTAAGATCATGGACCGAATGACCTGTATTTTGTATGTGAGGATTATTTGTCACTTTACATCTGGAAGATTAATTTGGCCTGGAAATTGCCAGATTTTGTCTGAAATTTAAATGACAAAGTAAGTATATTAAAAAATTACTGCTTTTTATTCAGCCACTTTATTTTCAGAGTTGGGTACTCTTTCACCTTTTAATTTCTCTGGGTCACTGCTATGCATGAATGCTTCTTAGTAACTCTACTTCATAGGTTGTTATATCTCCTTAGATTCATTCCCTGGCTGTTGTTTTAAGTAGGCTTGTTAGATTTGGTTTTTTCAGACTCAGCCTTGTTTTCCTTAAAATTGGTTTGTTTTGTTGGGGTTTTTTTCTGTTTGAATTGGTTACTGATGTGTGAACTGACCATGGGGTTAGCAGCTACCCTGGCCTGTGAGATAGAGCACACTGCTTTGGAACCAGTTCTGTTAGAATATGCACATTTCTTGAGATAGGATAAAAGTCTTAATCACCACCAATTTAAGTTTACTGACTTTTAAAAGATACTGAGCATCTGAAAAGAAAGCCTCACTTTTTTTTCCACAATTAAAAGAAAATTTCCATCTAACTCATGAGATCAAAATTAATATTTTCTAGATTTTCTTTTCAAAATTTTGTTTATACTCTACTCAACAATCATAATCTATTGCAAAATTTGAACATTAGCTTGGGGAAGAGATGCTTCAGAGGAAAGAAGTAGGCATTTAATATGTTGTCTTTGAAAAACTAGATCTAATCTTCATGATGATTTTGAAGATCAACTTTGAAGGGCAGATTTTACTACTGACTGTTCTAAGTATCCACTGCTTTGAAATGACTCTTCAAAGTGTGGCACATAAGGAGACAGGATCGTCTGATCCATTGTGAAAGCAGGATGAGACACTCATGTGTGCATAGCAGACTCTTGATTTACCTCAGATTAGGGCAAATCTCATTACAACTGGTTTTAATGTAAGCAGGATGATTTTCACATGCCTTTCCCAAGCTCTTCAGGGTATGCAGGTGTTAATATCAGTGCGTTATGCTTTGTCTGATCGTGTCAAGGTGCTTAGGCTGACACACTTAGGTTAATTTTTTTTTTGTCACGTGTGTCTGAGGTTGAGAAAGTTTCAGACCAAATGTGTGGAATGAAATTAAGCTTTGAGCCATTTCTCATTTAATCAGTAGCAGGTGCTTCATTTTGTAACCCATTCGTGCTTTGCTTTCTGTTTTAACTAATATTCCTTACCTAGGTAAAAAGTGACTAAAGGCCATTAATTAAAATATTCCATAAAGGTTAGAAAGTGCAATTTAATCAACAATTTGGATCTGAAAACTAGTTAAGGCTCTTTTGATTTACACTTCAGTATTGTTGGAGGAAACAGTTTTTATTGTAGAGTGAATTGGAATTGCTCTATGGTGCCCTCGTTACGGGAGTAGTGTAAGATTTTGTCCTTAAAGTTCTTTTCCTCGATTATGAGAGGATGTGCTAAATGGCACTTGACATGATGAGTACACTTGGCATTTAGCAGTCTTATCTGGTATATCAAAGCAATCCTCTGGAGTTACCCCCTTTGGAATATCTTATAATTTCAGATTTTATAAACGTAGTTTGAGATTTCTGTGGCAGATATAATTACCCCGGTGAATCTAATCCCAATACCACCAGGCAGCCTGGCAGAACAAGGTGATAGTTCTGGAAGTTGGCCTACCCCTGCTGGTGCAAGCAGACAGCTTTCTGCCTGTGAAGCAAGGTGGTACCCTCAGATTTGGGGATGGGCGTTGAAGGTCCGTATCAATATCAAACAGGGAAATACTGATTTTTCTAGGTAATTGTTAGATGGGAATATGAGTGTCTGCTTGTCTGTGTCAAAATAGTTCTATTTTCTCAGAATAGCCTTGACCCTTTTAATTTTTGGGGGGTTTTACCCTTCAGTTCATGTTTTGATTTGGTAATGTTTCTATCCACCATGCATTTCTTTCTTTCTTTCTTACTTTCTTTCTTTTTTTTTTTGTCACAAGGATAGTTTAATGTGTCTTTTTTGCTGGTATTGGGGAAGTAGGAAAGTAATAGTGGCAACCACAAACAAACAGATTATTACTAGATTATATCAGGAAAGCAAGAAGACTAAGAAGACTTTTTTCTGTCTTTCCCCTCTTTTCCCTCCTATTCCCAGTTTAAATATTATGACCTGCTATTAATTGCTGACTTACTCAAAATGACATTACACTGTTGGCGTTGCTGTGGTTTTTCTGGCTGCTGTCTGAAAACGAGCATTTATGTGTCTTGCTCTAACATAAAGGTTGACTAACTTTTTTTTTTTTTTTTTGTGGATGCAACTGCTACAGTGAAGAACAGTATCCATCTTTCTGTAAAGGCTAAAAGCATTCAATTTTAAAATATGTGTATTTAAATTTGTATGCTAATTAGTTATCAAATTAGCCAAACAACTGAAAAATTTTAGAGTGTAAAGGAGAAATAGAGGCAGTAATTTTTTAAAAAATGCTTTTGGCCATGCCTGTTCATTAAGATCTGACTGCTTCTAACGTTTTCTTCTGTCCATCTGTCTTTCCATACTTTTCACTTTGCTTTCAGGCAGGACGTGATTTTTGTGGTATATGCAGGCAGATCAGCTGCTGACACGTCTACGTTGTCCTGAAGTTTGGCTGGACATGTAGAAAGATGAAATTCTCAGAAGAAATGGCGGTGGTGTAGCCTGGGAGCCGGATGTCTGTGTGTGACTGGCAGCGCTGATTCTTTCTCTCTCCCCCTCCCTTAGCCAGAGCAGCGGCGCAGCGAGCTCGGGGTGTCTCTGTAGCGCTGCTGGGAGTGACTTGACTTTGGTTTTTCACCTCCTCGCTCCAGTTTGTTCAGCCACTTCCTGGGGACCTGTTTACACTGCTTAGAAGATTTCCTGACCTCCCTGTCTGCGTTTCCATCACTGCACTGAGCATACAGGCAAACAAAAACGCCTGCTTTGTTGTAACATCCCCGTTTCTCAGTGTGGAATTCTGATTGCATAATGAGAATACCGAACTGAAGCCAGTGTGGTTGACTGTAGGAGAGGGGAATTCCGGGCAGATGAAGTTGATCACGTTGTTCTCTGACATTCTTCAGTGTTAGAAATGTGTTGGACACTTCAGTGACCTACTTATTCTGTGAAAAGTTGTGCACCTACCCCTGGTTCATATTCTCACTCAGGTGTTCTTTAGTATATCTAAATTATGTATGGTTTTCCACTGTAAATGGGAAGGGTTCACGGTAGCCGTCTGTGAAATTTCTTCTATGAGACTAAGCAATGCTTTTATTTAGCACGAGGAGGAGGAAACTACATGTACAGGTATGCATAAACGCAAACTATCACTAGATGACTTGTCTTCTTACTAGAAACCCGATCTTTCTGATTTTGGCTGAAAGATAAAGACAGAGGAAGCAACTTGGGGTTTTTTTCCATAGCTGCAAGTGAGGGTTGTTTGCTTCTTTCTTTAAACATTCTTTGGAGTTTTATTTGAATTCTCTTGCATTTGAATGTGATTTGAGTCAGGCTAGGACTTGATACTGTTGAGACTTTTCTTCATTGTGGAAGAAGCCTTTAACATTTTTATGTTTAGTAATGCTTAGCAGGAGACTTGCTTCCTTGTGAATTCTCTTGCTTTGATATAAATGTAATTGGAATTTCCTTAATTTTTTCATAACTTTTACTTCAGTTATGTGTTTTAGCTCATTTTAAAACAGAGCATTTTAAATCTTATATAATTTAAATCTTGTATAATTGAAAATCCGTTTGCCTTTTGTCTGATTTCATTTTGGCTAGAATGCTGTTTTTCTAAAATGTGCAGGAAAGATGCCTTACAAATGAAAGTTATATAGCATATTGTTAAATAGAATTATTTTTATAATGGTTAAGAGTTTAGAACAAATTCAGTGAATGTGTGAACTTCTTTTAATGGGGTAGATGGAAGGGAAGAAAGAAAATTTTTTTGAAATTAACTCTGAAAACAAATGGGAGTATTCTTTAGAACCTGGACAGTAAAACCAGCTGGCTTCTAAGTGTAGAACATGCCTCTAGTTTTCAAAGCCTGTAATGTTCCTTTTTCCTGCATTCTTTGTTTAGAATGGGGCTTTCATCTGCTCAGAGGTTAAAAAAATACTCTTGCAACATTTACTTCCTTTTTCAGTCACCTGACTTTCATTACAGTTATTCACCTGGAATTGACTGGCCTTCTTAAATGTGGAGCAGATGCTTTTCCCAAATGCATATACACTTTAAACATTCCTCACCCAAACAAAAAACCCATGGTCAACAAACATGCACATTTAACTCTGTCTTTAACTTCTAAGAGCCTATTCCTAGATTATAAGATAGTATTAGCACTTCTGCACTTACTGCACTTCTGGGTATGTTAAGGTCTGCCCTGTCTTTTCAGTACTTTTGATTCCTCCTGAATGTAAACGTGTAGTAGGGTCAGATAATAATAAAGCTTGTGTGTACACTTGAAGGAACTGTCTTTTTAAATACAAAAATTAATGTCAGAAGCTGGGAACCTGATCAGTTGTGTTGGTGTATGTGTACTTAGTAGTAAGGAACTGATAATGCCTGTTAGGGATTTTTACATGCTGCTGTTAAAAGTACTGATGTGCCTTGGAGGATACCTATATTCTTTAAAGCTTCTTTGTTTCTGGCAATAAAGTGTTTTTTCAATGCCAGAGTTGAAGAGTCAGAGTCTGATTCTGCACATACCACATACCCTGCAGTCTTGACTGATGCTCTGTGGTGAGGAAGACTTGTAATTTTTGCCTTGAAATGCTGTTTATTGTGCATGCTGGTTTATTAACTGAGTTTGTGGGTCAGGAGGAAAGAGTGCACATGGCTCTCAAATGTTCTGATTTGGTCCATTCGTCTTGGTGGAAAATCCTTGGTTCCAGTCTCAATTTTAATGACTGAGTGTTTCATGTGGTGGATTTGGAATGTAGAGTGCATGGATATTCCTTGGTGTGGAGCGTGGAGCCTAGGTGAAAGCTGTAACTGCTGGGCTGGGTGAAAGTCTCGCTCTGTCTCTTGCTTTGTCTCACCGGTCCCCTGAAGAAGTACTTATTCATGGGAAGGAATTGTCACTCCTCCCTCAACATTTAGAAGTTGTCTATAGAGAAGATCTTTCAGCAGTAGGAGGTACATGCATTAAACTTGATGTTCACATCTTGAATGAATGGGGATTTTGTGGAGAAAACTCCTCCACTGATTTATTCAGTCTTTGAAAAGACTTGTGCCTGCATCCAGAGGGAGTTCCAGAGCTGTGAATTCAGCAGTGGGCAGAACCTTTTTTCAGCTCTAGCGTGTAAGCCCAGAGGAGGGACCATATCCAATGCGTTTGTCTCCTTGATGTTTCTCATAGGTTAATAACTTGAGTGATTCCCTGCTTAGAACATCAGCTTTCATGGGTGACTCTTAGACACCTCATGCCTGTTGTATATTGCATATGGGAAGTTTTATGTGTTCAATTCAGAGCTGTTTTGGCAAATCACCTTACAAATTTTGCTTAGAGTGGTGGCTTTTGGGATATCTTCCCCTTGGATGCAGTTATAATTTTTTAAATGACTAAGGTGTATGGGCTAGTAGGCTCAGTTCTGATGTATGTTGGTAAAATTCTTTTGGTAAATGGTAAATTTGGTAAATCTGTTGTTCTCATCTGTAAAATAGAAATGGGCTTTCTGAGAAATGCTTTGAATCCTGTGACTGAAAATCTTTGTGTTTGAAATGCTATTACTAAAGGGGTTTTTATAAGTTTGATTAAATACTTGTACAGAATTTTGTATTGTTGCCAGGATCTTTGCCAGCAGTTTTCTTTACTTCCGGATTCTTGGAAAAGGTAGCTTTCAGTCTGATTTCTGATGTGTCACAGCAGACAGGTCATGTTTTACAAAGAAAGGGTTTCTCATTTTGGTATGTGGATTGTTGCTGTTTTTGTCTTCGCATGTTGCTGCTGGAGACTGCCCAGCTCTCTTTTGCTGCAATTGTCAGGTTCTTTAAGGAGCAAAAAGGGAGTCCTGCTACTAAGTCATAATTGAACAGGACACTGAGAGATTTTTAAGACAAAATAAAGGCAAAGGTATGGGAAAGGAAAAGTAGTCCATTTCTTGTAACAGTATTGTAGGTTTTTTGGATAATCACATGTATCACATGATACAGCATGCTGTACTTGTGTAGCATAGGTGTGTGTTTGTCACTAAGTGCTCATGTTTGTCACTAAGTACTCGTGTTCGTGGGATGGTTTCCTCAGCATAGTGTCAGTGTACTGCTGGCACCACAAGTATGTAAATATTGTTCTTCTTCCTGAGTGGAGCAACAGTGGGGGTTTTTAATTCAGTTTAGCTTATTTCGTTATAGCTGACCCATTGTATGAACATCAAGTGAACTGAACAGAGGTCAGTTAGTCTGGAGATGTTTCTGTGCAGGTCACTGTGCTATTGAGGTGTATAATTGGGCAAGTGACATGGGAGTGCTGCTACAGCTCCTTTTGAGAGCTTAGCCCAGGCTGTCTGGTCAAGGCTATGGGGACCATTTGGAATAGTTTAGTGACCCTAATCTTGTTTCTATTCAATGTGCTTTTAACAGAAGGATCAAAGCATTGCTCTTAATGTGTTGATGTTTGGTGACCTTTTCTTTAGTGTAGCCATGAAGGGCTATTTTAAACCCTGGCTGTAAGCACAATTCTGTAACAGCTCTGGCCTGGGGTCACTTGCGCTGTGTCGATTGCATGGCTGTGCTGCTGCCAGATCTCTGGCAGGCACTGCATCTTGTAGGTTTCTGAACTTGGCTGCTTTACAAAAACTGCTTCCCGTTTGTCTCTTCCTCTTCCTGCTGCTTTTTTCTATTGCCAGTTTCTCAGCTATGCAGTGTACTGTTTTAACAAAACCATTCGTTCCACACGTCGGTTGAATACTTTTACGGAGCTGTAACTTTCCTTCAGTGACAGTCTGCATCTTTGCTGTGTAAGAAATGCAGTGTTTGCCAGGAACAGTCATGCGTCACTCGAGTGCACTTGGAGTCAGTTTTCAATAAGAAAACAAAGTCAAGCACCAGAAGTACATATTTGCATGATCATGGCGGTAGGATGGGTGGGGACCTTGTGGTGAGAACACCAAACTGATTAGCCATATCTTGCTCATTCTACTTGGCATGACTCAGTGAACCTTACCTGGGCGATTTGACAAAGTGGAAGCTCCACGGACATCTGAGTGTTCCCAAAGTTATGTATGAGTCTTTGCCCTCCGAGGATTGATACTGCTCTTCATTTAGAGAGGGCTTTGCAGACTTTGTAACACATCAGTATTCAGGTTTTACTTACAGAAATAATTTTGTAAAAGAATTCTTCCTATTACATGATGAAAAATTGTGTTTCTAACATTCTGAATTAAGATGATTTTGATGTAAAGGTGGCAAATGGCCTCAGATAAGATTGTGGCATTGCAGCTTAGCTTTCCCTTTTCTTTTGACAAGTTAGTGGAGTCTTTGCCCGATCACTTGAATCTATTCTAAAAATACAGCAAATTGAGGCATTTGGTAACTTTTTCAGTAGCCAAACTTTCATTCAAGCTGAGAAAGCAGCCAGTGTTCCTTGATCTACTAAATAAGACAGATAATTTTTTTTAATGCAGTTACAATGTTTGGACATAATTTAAATCCATCGTAAGGGATGCTAATGTAATGCTCCCATCTCTTTTTTAAGTAGTGCTGAAAGAAAAACAAGCCAAACCCCCAAATCCCAATTGGAAAACTGATTATGGAGTGAATATATCTGTAGCTATACAAATGGATTTGAAAGTCATTCCTCACTATTTAGTGGAAATGTCTGACCTGAAAGTCCAGAACACCCACGTCTGTTTTAGGGGTCAGCTTCCAGGGCTGTGTAATGTTCTTCAAATTGAAAAGGGATTTGCTATGGATCTCTCACTTCTGGTCTACTTTGAAGCTTACTGCATTCATGTCAGTACCCCATCTGAAAGGAATAATGTGCAGTGTCTTTACACATGAAGCTGAACGGTCTACCTCTAGTTCAGATTATAAATAGTTCTGGACAGTGACTGTGATTTTGCTGTTCATTCCATGGTGCCTGTCTTGATAGAGTCCTGACTAATGCCGGAAACTTCCAGTCTAATTTAATTTGTAAAGTAGGAAGATGATAACTGCTTCAGGATCTGAACTGAGGAATGCCTGGAGAGCCAAGCTTTAATGCAGCTATTTGCCAAGCCAACCTCAGAGAAATACAGAATACAATCTCCAGCAATGTGTTAAAAAATCGGTTGTGTAATTCTCTGAAAACAGAGCTATTGGGGTCACAGATTTGACACTGGATTCTGTTTAATCTTAGTGGGAGTCACTTCCATGTGGTGTGAGTTCTTTGTGGGTGGAGATGTTTGTGGAGAAGATAAACTACACATTTCTGATGTGATGCAATTGGAGCAAAGTTCTTCCTAAAAGTTAAAGTAAACGAGTAAGCCATCCTTTCCTATTCCCTGAATATGAAAGGTGGAAAATTTTAGTGGATTTTTTTGGTATTGTGCAGAGGTTGGAATTCTTTGCTGGCTTTGTGCAGAACATTTAAACCTGCAGAATGAGCACTCCTTCAATATAATTTAACATTTGACAAACAAGCAGTACAGGTATTTAAAGTACCCAAATGTGAAATTGTAATTGTCTGGTAGGGGTGGAAAGTAGGAGTAATGGTTTCCATCATAATGCTTTGACCTACTGATTGAGAACCAGTTCCATGCATAGGCGATAACATAGTGAAAGCAAATATGTTATTTCACAGTAGGAAACTTCTGCTGGAATTTTTATGCTAGGAAGACCTTTTTCTGTTCCTGGCATGGAAAGTGTAGTGTAGATTAAGTGCATGAATGGTTTTGGCTTCTTTTTCTTTCCCTCTGGTTAATATTTTGCATTGCAGTTTGTAAATTCAAGCAAATAATATTGTATCAGGGTAGACCAGTGGTTCCTTTAGCCCATTTTTAATTGGTAAATGGCTGTTTAAGAGCTCCTCTTTCTCTTCCGTTTGCCAGTGTTAAATTTTGGGTTTCTTGGTAACATTTTGGTCAAATTAGACAAACTTCTTCCACATTCCTGAGTGAAATGTGAACCAAAGCAGCTCTACCTGGCTGCCCTCTATCTATTGCAAGACGACCATCACAGCTGTGAGAATAAGCAGAAATAGAAATAGAAGAATTGGGTTTTGCAGAACCAATGCTTAGGTAACTGAGATATGTGAGGACAATCTGTTTCTCAAGTAAAGTAGCTGAAGGAAGCAGTTCTGGAGTCTTGACTAAAGAGTTTGAAGAAGTTACTTCATAAAACATTTCTGGAGAATGTGCCTTTCCCCCCCCCCCCACGTGGCACGGTGACATTCTCATTTTAAACATGCTTTGGATTTAGCTTTTGAATTGAAATACAGCAGCTATTTGTAATAATTAATTCAAAAGCAAAAAACAATTGTTTAAAAAGCAGTATACTCTTTTTTTCCCACCCGATTTAAATCAAAAGGGTAAAATCTGGTAGTGGAAAAATATATTAGCTCTTCTAAGTAGCTAAGCTTGTGAGTTTTCTGCTGAATCAAAATTGACCCCTTCCTTTTTAATGAATATTTAATTTGATAAAGAAACTACTTTTCTTAGCTTGGTTTTCTCTGCTAGTCTTGGATCTTAACAGTTTGCCATGTACCGTGGTTCATAGCTTGGTGAACTGTATTTTGAGTTTTGCCACAAGTCCTGAATTAGCCTGCTGGGATGATCCTACCCTCGAGCAGCTTCTGTGCTGCTTCAGTTCTTGTTTTAAGGTGTGACTCCAGAAGGGGAGGGCTGTTCTCAAGCTTTCCCACAATAAATAACAATATAAGTAATTTACATGTACAACCAGGGCCAGTCCTCTTCACTTTGTCTTTCTATCCCCTGGCCTCACAGACTCATGTTTCCAATGCCTTTTCTTTCCTCTGTGACTCTTCACTGGCTGCTCCAAGCAGCAGAAATTCATGGTGTACAAAATTTATGGGTCTGGTATCATACCCTTTTGTATTTTGGGGATAATGAAGTTGTATTTCATTTTTGTTTTCTGCCCTAATAACAGTGCTAGGGCATAGTGCTCTTAGCATTTTATTTTAATTTTCACATCATATTAGTTGGGTATTTGAAAGTGTAATATTATTTTTGTACATTCTGTGGTAATGGATAGTTGTTAACAATTTTAGTTCATTCAAATCTAAGTGTTGTATGTCGTAGCATCTCTCTTTCAGTGATCTGCTGGGTTAGAATTAGTGTTGGAATATCTCATTTGCATGGCTCCACCCTGGGATGGTGTTTCATCTTTTTTCAGTGCTTGCCATTTTTTTTTTGTTTAAGCCCTTTAGCTTAAAACATTCATGTTTTAAATTTTCTAGACTTAAAATCTGACAGCCAAGAACTCAGATAACATCTTCTGATGTCTTGAGTAGATTGTGAAGCACAGCGCTGGTGTTACATTTTAACCCTTCAGCTGCTTGTGCAGGACTGAGGGTGAAGTCATTGTGGATAAATTCTTCATCAGCACTGCAGCATAGGAATACACACTGTACAAAGGGTGTGTATTCTCATGCATTGCACAGTAATTCATTCTGTGTGCTTCTTATCAGATTGCCAGGATTTCTTGCAATACCTTCTTTAAAATGGTTTCTTGTAGAACAAGTTTTATGAAACTGAAGTGCCAGTAGCTTTTTATCCTGTGTTCACTGGACTGTTATTAAAAGCCAAAAGAAAAAATTGCAAAGTTTACCAGTGTTTTTGTCCTTCTGTTATTTTTGTATTGTATTTTAAAATCAAGTCGATGTCATTCATTTGACACTTTTTTTTTTCAATTTTTTTGTAGTGTGCCGATCAAATAAAAGTCCCTGGGTCTGTCTGACGTGTTCGAGTGTCCATTGTGGAAGGTGGGTACAGTGTTAGTGTGCAAATCTTTTAATCGGACCTTTATCTTTCTCCTTTGCTGCTTGACTCTGGGGCAGTTCATTCAAATTTTCCCTGAAATAAGCCTTTCATTATCTCATTTAACATTGTATGTTTATGCTTAACATGGTTCTTTGCTACTTTATGAGAGTCCAGAGATTATATGCAAGATATGGGGGTGTTATTTAATTGAATTTTTAAAGTAAAGTGGACAATAAATGTGATTGCTCAGTTCAAAAAGTGTGTGGAGAACTGATAGTTTAGTAGGTTAATGTAAAGTTCCATTCTGTGGAAGACGTTTCTTTTGTGATAAGATAAACAGAATAAGAATTGTTGCAAAGCCACAAGTTGGCACAGCTTATTTTGAGAGAAACAGCAACTATTGAGCTGAGACTGAAAATAGCTTAAATGTACTGCAGTGTAGTAGTTTTGGACCTAAAGCCCTAGCATGTAAGAAATAGCTGCCATCAGAATTCCTTCTGGCTTCACTTTGATGTGTGTATTAGTTGAAGTACACCAAATAAATTGTAGAGGAATTATACAGTCAATGCTGTTATATATATGTCAGGATAATTGTAGATGTGCTGCTACGTAAATGTTTGAGACGCACATAATACTGGAATGCAGTTAGTGTTGACATTTAGACAATCTGAGATGTGAACATGTTTTCATCTGGTGAATAACATCTATGCTGGTGTGCTGTTACTCTGGCAAAGCATCATTAAACTTAGTGACTTTGTCTTTTAAAGTGGATTGAATGAACTCCAGGTTTTGCTTGTTTGATCTGGGTAGCACTAAGTGCCACAGTTTTAATAATTGTCTTAGTAAGAGTTTTTAATGCTTGACCATTTTTCCCTCTATTTATTTAATAAATTTATACTTGGTGAGAGCTAAGAGAGAGGGAATATCCTAGGGTGACTTTATGATGCTTTGGTTGTATCTAAACCAAGACAGGGAGATACTTCATGGTATGCAATGGTGTGCAATAAATAATTAGAATATTTAAATTGTTACTAATCTTAAAAAAATTACTACTGTCTACAAATGGCCTTTCTTATGTGCAGTTGGTAGACATTGAGTCAGTTATTTAAGCAGTTTGTTTTGTATTTCCAAACTGCTCCCATCCTTAGAATGGAAAATAATTGAATGAGATGATAAAATACACCTTAGGTCTCTTGCATTTATAATGACACTTTTTTTAAAAAAATTAAAGGTGCTTAATTTCCTGTATCTCAAACTTTGAGCATGAAAATGCTCATTGTCAGCAAACGAGCTGCAGGATTTTAGATTTTATTCCCTTATGTAACCACAAGCTCTGGAGCTCTTCAAGTTCATGAACTTAATGACTATAACACTAAATCATACTGCAGAATGGGAAAGCTGAAAATGGGGGTCAGCACTCTATAAAAGGTAGAGCTGTAAGAAGAGAAAAAACAGTACAGACAACTAACTGCACTACAGGTATGGAAAAAGGGAGTTTAGGATTTTCTCAGTTGTGGAAGTGCATTAGTCTGTTAAGAGCACAGATCCTGGTCAAGGAGATGGAGTGGCTAATTTGGACCGCAGGAGTGAGTAAAGGGGAGAAACGCTAGAAAATTCAGCCAGTGTTTTCACATAAGAGAATTGTCTTTTTTAATGCTGGTGTAAATATTGGATGCCTTTTTTATTCCTATTTTTTAATGAATGTTGATTAGCTGTTTGGAAGTATAAACTTCTTTCCTTTATATTTATTTTAGATATGTGAATGGCCATGCAAAAAAGCATTACGAAGATGCACAGATTCCCATGACCAATCATAAGAAAACAGAAAAACAGGAGAAAGTTCAACATACTGTGTGTATGGATTGCAGTAGTTACAGTACATACTGGTAAGGGTTTAAACACTGTAATTTGACAACTTTTTATATACTAGAAGGTGAAAACATCAGACTCTTGTGCAGCATTATATTACACACATTTTTGAGCATTTCATCTTTTGTTTTCTAGACCTGTCTTTGGAACACTGGTTTTCCATGTGTATTGTAGCACTGGCTGTAACTAAACTGTCATATGTCAAATGTCTTAAACAGAAGAAACTTTCTGAAATAAGGGCTATGGGGTTTGGAGTTGCTTCTGTTTGCTTTGGGGTATGTGGAGACCCAAACCTCTTAATTGTGAAACCTGTTTGGTTGCTGTTACTCCTTCCATCAAGCTGGTGAGCCTTTCACATATCCTTTATTTGTCAGGATTCAGAAAGTAAACTATTACACTGTAGTTCCTGCCCAAGAGATCTGAACTTGAGTTGTGTTTGTGAGTGTACCTTTTGTGAGTCTGGGAAAGTGATGAATCCTGTTGGGAAGCAGCATCAAATCTCTGGCAAGAGTAAAGAAAAGAATCCGAAATGTTTCTTTAAACAGCACAATGGCCTGGGCTGATTGCTTCTGTGGGGTTCTTGCAGTGTGATAAGCACTGTTTAGGGAAACTTAATATTGATGTTGGTAATGTTGGATTCCCCACTGTCCTTGTTTCCCAGAGGGCAAAGACTGGGAGTAAATGGCAAGCACTGCTTTTTGCCTCAGCATCCTCCATCCTCTTCCTCCTTTAGCAAACCTGTTGACAGGTGCTCCCCTATTTGCAGCAGCTCCATGGTTTCCCATGTGTGTTGCTACTTGTGCAGTGTGGCAGGGCAGGATTTGAGCAGTGTAAATCTCAGGGAAATCCCTGTTATGGTCCTGTAAAATTACTGGATATGTGGCTCTTCTAATGGGTACTTGGTTATCTTTTGGGTAATTCATTAGGGAGAAAAAATCTGTTTGATGAAGTTTGGGTATCCAGTTTTATGAGGAATGCTTCTGTAACAAATATTTTTATGCTCTGCAAGTAAAACCCTAGTTATGTGATTTCACCTCAAGAAATTTTGTTTGGAGCAACTCAAAAACTGCTCAGATGGTGCAAGCAGCTGTAGGCATTTAAATATGCCTAAGAAGAAAGGTTTGACTAGCTTTGTGGTGTAGGGGAATTTTGCTTTTATTTGCATTTTATTTTAATGACCAGTATTTTTATCTGCACCAATGTGAATACATGAGAAAACAATCAAGTTTTCTAAGGGATATACACGCACAGGTTATCAGCATAGCAACAGCTGTGGGAAGCTAGTTTCACTTTCCCAAATAATACTGGTAGCAGCTGAGTTCTGTGTTGTGGCTTTTTGTTTTGTTTGAATTATGCCCTGTCTTCCAGTCATTCTCAAGGTAATAATCTGCAGAGGAATTCTAGCAGGGTATTTGAAGTCTTTGATTCTATCTCCATTATGACAAATAGTGTTCCCAACTTGCTGAGGCTTGATGAGTTACAGCAGCAAGTCTGAGCACCCTGCTGACCTTATCCCAAACCCCGTGTGCACATTGCAAAATACCAGCAGCCAGACTGGGGGCTATGGGATCTATTACTGACCCTAGCTGTGCTGGGAAGGGCAGGCAGACCTGCAGCTGAGGAGATGCGTGTTTGTGGGAGCACAGAAGGGAAGCAGTTCAGCATGTGATGTCTTTTCTGCTGTAGTGGAGGGCTGAGTCATCTGTGGATGAACTGGAACTAAATGTAGCCAGCTTTGCCTTGGGGAGCTCCTCCTGGGGGTAATTCACCAGCAAATTATAATGCCCATGCTAATGTGAAGCTGAACAAGTTTCAAAATCAGTTTATCTTTGCTTTCATTTAGGATATTTCGGGTTTTTCCCACATGATAATCAGGGAAAGATAGTCGAATTTGTTACTGCACCCAATTGAAATGAGCAAAGAAGTTTAAAGATTAAGCAGAAGGCAGCCAGATCAACTTTTCCCTCTTTATTTTGGACAGTACTGTGAAGGCTGCTGTCAATAAGTCCTGCCAGTTAAAGCAAATAGTTGGGTAAATTTGAGACATAATTAGCTATTGTGGAGAGTGAATAGGCTTTCAATAGCTTTGAAAAGGCTATTTGTGAGCTGCAGTGTAGACATGAATCCAGTAGACAGTGCTAAGTTTATGCCATGGCAGGGCTTTAAAGTGAGCTTTTATGTAAAGACTAATATTTTATGCTACCGGTTGTGGGCTGCCTCAGTAATTTGAAAGTCAACAAAATACCATACTAAGACTTGATTGAATTTTACTTCTACTGTGAAAATAATGCAGGTATTTTGATGCAGTGCTGGCTTTTATGTTTTTATTTGCAGTTCTGTTTACTGCACAAATTTGAGTAGGGTGTCTTAGTCCATTTTTATCCTAAGGATCCTCATTTAGTGTGTTCCTTGGCTTGCATGATAGTACCAGTGAACAGGCCTGTATGGGCTTTCTAAGAAGGCAGCATGTGATCATTTGCCCTCCTTTGGCCATGCCATAACCTGTCGTGTGGTCTTTCCAGAAAGTTTTGTTGTTTGCTTACTCAGTCTTCATATTCAACTGCTCAGTCTTACCAGTGGAAAAGTTGAGAGAATTTGTTAATATTTTATTTATTATGAGAGTACAACACTCTTCTTGAGTCTGTGGTCACTTTCGAGACAATAGATGCAATACTAGACCTCAGACTATATTACATTTGAGACCTTAACTACTGAGAACAAGAGAGTCCTGAATCCCACTTTTTGGAGGTATTCAGCCTTTAAGTTAGTTCTAAAGTACTACACACAAAGAGTTTGCAAGAAGTACAGATCTTTTTTTCTTCAAACTGTCATAGGGTGCTTTCTCATTCTGTGGTTGTTTTTTTTTTTTTTTGTACACAAGAAGTAAAATGGTAAGTGTAAGAACCCTGCTTTGCTGAAAGAGGACTCTTGTAAATTGGTTTTCTCTGTGCTAGTACAAAGACAGTTGGCACGGAAGAAGAAAGGCTCCCCTGTTTATATATTTGCATAATATATTTCCTGTGTTCATTTAATCCCAGACACAGTTTGCAGGTCAGATTTCTCACCCATTACCGTCCTTGTTATCCCTTAAAGGGGCACAGTTGTGTCAGGGGTGTGTGTGTGTTCCTGGCTGGTGTAAAAATAACCAACTGTCAAGGAAAAATTCTTTTTTAGTCTCTGTGAAGATTGTTCTCTTTAAAAAAAACAACAGACTTACTGTGTTGGTGCTATGAGCATTGGAAAATGAGATTGCTTAGTACTATTATTTTGCATTCTACAGTCAGTGAAAATAAGAAGAGTAAAAAGCCTTTTATCCAGACAGTAAAACTTGAGCTCTTTGTTTACTCTTATAAGGTGTTGACATAGCTACATAGGTGTTGACTAAGGAAACCTGGGTTTTTATTAATTTTTCCTATTCCTCAAATCCGGGCAGGGCTTTTAAACACAACATGAGGTTCTGTCCCTCCTAAGCACTGTAACAGCACTAAGCGCTCATGTTCCCAGAGCAGTGCATACTGCTCAGTGCATTCACTGGCTCAGTGCCATTTTAGAAGCAAATGAGGCCAGACCTTGGAGGTAGCAGAGGTACTAAAAATAGAGTGTATAGAGGAAAATACTGTGCTGAGCCATATAAGGGACCCTCTGCAAGGTATAGAATTTGTTCTGTGTTGTTGCTGTTAAAGCATAACTGTAGAGCTGCTGTATCCAAAAAAGGTGTTTGTTAATTTGCGACAGTCTTGAGGATCATAAATTAAGCAGCTGTTTTGAATGCCAGCTTCACATATAGGATGTAATTTCTCAGCAGTTTACCCTTAAGGTGTGTGGGCTTAGCAAATTTAAGCTACTAAAACATAAACTACTTCTAAATCTGTTTACTTGGTTTATTCAACATAGATTGGAGGTAATGCTGTTATTTCTAATAATAGTGCTGAATCCTCAGTGTTGCAAGACAGGTGGTTTAAAAAACCTACCCATTAAAAAGAGAAATACAAGTTTGTCTTGAGTCTAAGTGAAACTTACAGTTACTTTTCCAGTATTGGAAGGACCCTGACATTTACTGATGTATTTGGTTTTATTTTTCCATCTTGGGGCAAGTGCTATACTGGTATGTAAAAATAAGGTCAATGTGATCTTCAGGGCACGGGAGCAATCAAATCATCTTTCAGCGATAAGTTCTCATAGAGGCTTTCAGTGAGCTTGTATCTGCTTCCATCCCCTGCTTTCTCAACAGTAGCTACTCCAGCATTAGTAGCAGTGTGACTGTGCTGGGGTGCCCCTGCTCAGGAGTCCCATGCTGTGTATTCGGCTGGCCAGGTGTCCTGTGCTTTGAGCTTTGGCCTGGGAGCCGAGTGTCCTGTGGGAGTGGCAAATGCAGGAGCACCTCGTTAGGTCTTTGTAGGTGGCAGAAAAATCTGATAAGGGCTACCTAAGACATGGCTGAATAATAAGCACTTTAACAGACTTCTTCCCCCTCCCAAACTGACTTGGTCCTGTGGCCATCTTTGAAAACGTAAAAAAAAGAAAAAAAATACTGGTAATCTTACTAATTTCTAGATCTTGTGTAAGTACCCATAACTGTTGCGTGCATTGTTTGGATGTCATGAGAGTCATGTTAATTTCTCAGAGGCAAAAATTGGAGATCCTGAACACACTGATCTTAGGGACACCATTCAGCGGCACAGACCTTTACTTTCTCAACTCTGTAGCCTTTTCAAGAATGTAGAGTTTGAAGTAATGCTGGCAATACTACATATTTATGCAACAAACAGTGATGTGAATTCCAGCTGTGCCGGAAGTCAGTATCTTCATTGAATTAGGAAGCAAATGTGGATCTGCTCCAGCAGAGCAATAGCCTGAGGTGGTGATGATGTATTTTGCGTATAGTCACCCTTGTGCCAAAGGGAAAGGAGAGGCATAGCTACAGTTCTGATGTTAAACATATCCAAACTTAGTTTTCCTCACAGGACATGTTCACTTGCCTGCCAAAACTTGAAGCTGTAGTTTGACACTTCACAGTATGTACAGAAACTGATGAGTGATGGAATGATATTTGTGGTTAAGCACGAGATGCAAGTTGCCACAGACTTCTGGCCTGACTTCGGAAAACTGAAGTGATCCCTTAGTCCATCTTCCCTGGCGTTTTTTCAGTAGCACAAACTTGTATGTTTTGTATGTATCTGTTCAGCACTTCAGCTTTCAGCGATAACTTTACAATGTTACAACTTAATAAAAGTTTTGTATCCTGTTTACCAGGGGTCAGTTGGTCTTTTTGATGAGTAGGTGGATACAGTACTGAGTCTGCTTTTGGTTACACTGTTCCAGTTTTTGTTGAACTGAAATTCTGCCTTGGGCCAGGCAGTACATGATGCTTTTGATTTCTAATAAAGAACTGAACTAGAAGAAAACCCATGTAATAAGATGTACCCTCTTCTGCTGGAGGGGCGTTCTTGGAGGGAACCAAGCTCAGTGTGAGGTGTTGTGCTCCCCAGTTGTTCTTATAATCTTTCACTGGATCCTTTTGGTGCTTCCCACACGTAGGGTTGTGTGGTTTGATCTGCTTCACTGAGGCGCTTTGCATATTCTGAAAAATGTTTTTCTTGCAGTTATCGCTGTGATGATTTTGTAGTCAATGATACCAAGCTAGGCCTGGTACAGAAGGTCAGAGAGCACCTACAGAACTTGGAAAAGTAAGTAGTTTGTTTGGATCCGGACTGCCTTGGGCAGACTTATAATACTGCATCGTTTAAATGGTATTTGTTTCATATATGTATACGTATCTAACTGTGTGTGTCTTAATCCTTCTATGTGTCTAACATTTTTTTAAAAAACCTTTTTATCACTGAGAAGGAGAGGTGCAGAACAAATGGATTTGATTGACCATGATATGTCTTGTTTCTTATACAGGAATCTTGCAGAAGCAGCATATGATGATGCAGGAATTTCTACTTAAACGATAATTCTTACCTTTTTCCATATAAATGAGAGAGATTTTTCAGAATGAAACAAACAGTGTTGTCAGAGCTTTGTCAAAAAAACAGAATAAGCTTTTTTTATCAGAGAAATTCAAGAAGTGGTGCAGGTGGAAGTAGTCTTCACATTAATTTTACGGTTTTATTTGCTAGCAAAAAGATTAAGAAGTCTTATGAACTTGGAACTGCAGAGAAGAGACTTTTTTTCCTTTGCCTCTGTCTGGTGTTGTTCCACTGGAAAGTAGATGATTTGATCTGAGTGATGTATGTGCTGTGGCCAGTCCTAGAGAGCAAAGAGTGCTTCCACAGTTGGCCTGAAAATCTTACCTAATGCCAAGCAGAAATACGTGTGCATTCAGTGCTTCCAAATACATCAGAATGCCCCTGAGTTCACACAGGACTCCTGCTAAGAAATTGCTGTGATCTGGGGAAATGTCTGGATCCTCCCCCTGAGTTAAGTGTATTGATTACTTGGTAGGTTATATTAATATTTTCATTATTTTCCATCCTCTTTTGATGGCCTTGTCAGGTACATAATGACATGTAAAGATGTGTAAACATTAAAGACATTAATGAGAAGTGAATTGGAAACATCCAAGCGATCTAACTTCTTGGGAGGTAAAAGATACAGTGCAGGCATCCATTCTGTGTAATGGTGGTTTTTGAATGCTTGGAGGGCATTTTAATAAAAAAAAGAAAGTAAAAGGAAAAAGCCTACCAACCAAATCCTGAAACAAGCTATGATTTCACGATCAAATTAGAGAAAAATCATCAACTAGTTTAATTGAGGGGCCATTAATTTCCATTGATGTGCGAAAGACTAAGCAATTTTTTTTTTGTAAATTAGTATTACACAAATGTTACTATTTCATGTATTTTTATTTAAGTAAGAGAAGTCAGCTATAATACACAAGTGCTAACATTCCAGATATTCTTGATTTTTGGTAACTTAACTTTGTCCTGATTTTTTTGAAGTTGTATTCTTAAAGGCTTAGATGATTCTTCTGACAGAAGTATTTAATTTCTTTGACCTAGGAAAAGGGTGAATATTTTAGATGACAAGGAGCTGCTAATAAGACCACTCTTGAGGGCACACATCCTGGGCAGAACATCCTGCATTAACTCCCTGGTGGGCTGTGGGGCTGTATTCTGAGCGAGGTGCAGCCAGTCTCAGACTGCAGCAGTGAGGACCCTGTTTGCTGTTAGTGGCAACTGGTGACAGATGGAATCACTCTGTTAAACATGAGTTGATTTTCTCTGGTCTATTCCACACAATATGTTGTTTTTGTCGTAAATAACTGCTTTTAATTGCTTTCCAACAGTTCAGCCTTTACATCAGACAGACATAGGAAAAGAAAACTATTGGAAAACTCATCTCTGAACAGCAAGTTATTGAAAGTAAATGTAAGTACGACAGATCTGGTACAGTGAGTTAAAATGGTTTTTGTAAATCTGCTGAGGTTTATAGTTGGCCTACACTCAAATTCTGCTTGGTGCACTTTAGCATCTTCTGGCCATACGCCTTCACACACAAGCATGGCTGATACTCTGCTGCATTTCTGTTTATGTAGACTGAGCTTTCCTGGGCTTTAGAAGGATTTCATGTCAAGATGGAGCTTTGCTTTTCTGAGCAAGCAAGGGGCTTTTGTCTTTTTCTGTTTTTTTATTCTCCCAGGTGCAGAAGGCAAAGAAGGAGGTGCACTCTTTTTAGGGAGGCTAAGAGTAATTGTTAGGGAAAATGTATAAAAAGTTACCAATTTTTTAAAAGAGCTTAGTAAAACTTGCTTTCAAGAGGGACTGTGGACTTTTTTTAAGCTTTTCTTCTCCTCATTTCATCTTCCTGCTATTGTAACTTCAGACCTGCAGGATAGCACCCAGGAGAGAAGGATTCAGCCCTGGCTAGATGGCTAAAGGGCTGTATTGTTTCTTCCAAACAGAGAATGTCCCAACTTAGATGTCTCTTTTGCACAGATTGGATTAAGGGAGTTTCTTATTTTCATAATTTCTCCCAGAATTTGACAGTGGAGAGGGGAGATACTGACCCAGCCATATTCAATTGCTTCATTTTCACCCTTGAGAAAATGGGGGAGAGATGGAGCAGAGCTCTTGGTCTGTGGGACAGGAGTGTCACCAAAGGGAGCTGGAGCAGCAGCTCCTTCAGCCATAGGAACTACTGCCTGAGAGGATGTGAGTGGGAATAAGAACCTGGGGTGGAGCAAAGCAGTTGGTTGCTGTTTGGCAAAGTCTGGAGGGGTTTAGTTACTTTAAAAATTCCACTACTAGTCAGGGTTGTCTGAGTGTGCTGTCTGTGCTTCCTGTACTGTCCAAATCTTGCAGAGATTGAGGAAGCCTGGGAGAAATAGTGGGGCCTTCTTGCTATGGCAGTACATGGCATAATTCTCTGGAAAACTCAAAGCCAGTAAAAACCAGAAGTAAAATTCCAGGCAACATTTAGATAAGGACAAGATGGCATAAACTAGATGATTGTTTTATTCTTCCTATTCTGTGCTGTTTTGCCAGTTTTATTAATACTTCAATATTGCCTCCACCAGCAGATCATCTTTTTATTGTTGACATGTTGAATCTTATGTCAAACTGCAGGGGAAATGGTGTGTGCATTAATGCTGTGCTGTAGCACTTGGGGCAAGAGTGAGAAACAGATGTGCTCAGGACACTGATGTTTGCACTTGGAGATACTAAAAGATAGCCCAGCTTTTAAACTCTGTTAGACCAATGAAGAATGCCCAGAAAGTTGATGAACTTCCAGTGTGGTATTGTGTGGACAGTGGAATGTGTCCAAGTGTTGCAGATTCTAGAATCATAAATGCATTGTTGTCCACATTTTTCTTCCCTTTCCTCTCCACCCACCCTGGAGATAATTTGACAAAAAGCAAGCTCATCTGTGGGTTCATTGTTCTAGGCTGTAAGTGGTGTGCATTTTGCGTCTCTTTTGTCAACCCTTTGCCTGTTCTTTGCACAGTCTAACTTGACTGTTTATTTCCCAAATAAATGCTGTTATCTTGTCTTTCAAAAACCCTTCTGGCCACCACAGAACCCCACTGAGACTCAGACTAGTGCTGCTGACTTAAAAACTGGAGGTGGCCACACTGTGCATGTTAGACATGGGAAAAGATGGATGAGGACTGGTACTTTAACTTTTCATTTTTCAAAGTCACTGTAGGGAAATTGCTGTCCAGTTCTCACTGAACACTATTGGAGTGTGAATATTTAACATATATACACAAATCCTTGGCAATAAGAGCCTGTGATTAACTCTGTGTTGTCCTAGTCAAGATCTATTTGCACAGGAAAAGATGTAGTATAATTTTCTCTTGACAAGAATGAGTAAGAAACAGTTTTCATGTCAAGATGAAGCTTCAGAGCAGTTTGAGCTGCTGAGGTGGTTGCTTTGGCTTTGCAGCTGCACTCAGTGTAGTTGGTTATTGTTCAGATCTGTGCTGATCTAACAGTGATGACTCTGGAGGTGGGGACATGGTGGAGCAGTGATAAACCTTTCTTTAACCTGACTGTTCTCATTCTAGGGAAGCACCACTGCCCTTTGTGCCACAGGCCTTCGGAACTTGGGGAACACTTGTTTCATGAATGCAATCCTTCAGTCGCTCAGGTACCTTCCACAGCTCTCCCACCCCTCTCAGGAGGCTTGTGTGCTGTAGCACTGGGCAAGTGAATTTGCCAAGCTCGCACTGGACAGAAGTGTACCTGAATTTGCAGGAGTGGGCATGCCTGGGTGTATGAAGTTGTTTCATGGTGTGCGGCACATCCTGTGGTGCAACATTCCAGAGGAAACCTGCCATGTCTTGGGCAGAACAGGAGAGTGCCCCTTCTCTGCCAAGGCCAGTGAAATATGTGAACTTCCTCAGCAAATGCCGGTCTGGGTTGTTAGGAAATGATAGCTCAGTCTGGCAGGGTATCTCTTAGTCAAAGCAGAGCCAAAATTTAATTATTTTAGGAAGCTGGGATGACAGTGATATTTGCAGTTCTGCTGAGTTACTGAGAGAAGGTATTTGCTACAGTGTTTCTTGTCTCTTGAATTGTTTGTGATTGCCATCCTGTATCACTGCATGAAGTGATGTTGATGCATTTCAAAGAATGACCTCCAGAACACATAATATTATCTTTTTTCTCTGCCCTTTAAGGATTTAATTCTTATTTCCTTTTCCTTAGTAACATTCAGCAGTTTTGCTGTTACTTCAAAGAGCTGCCTGCGGTGGAGCTGAGGAATGGGAAGACGGCAGGGCGGCGAACTTACCACACCAGGAGCCAGGGGGATAACAATGTGTAAGCTGTGTGTGTCTTGTGAGCTCTGAGCTGTGTGGGAAACAGCAAGTTGGGGCTGCTGGGGCCACTGGACACTTTTGATACTGCACAATTCACAGGGGACAGAGGCACAGAAGAATATAGTTGTCTACAAAGAAGGAAACTTGTATCACTTGCAGTTTGCTGTTACAGGTCTGGTGGTGCAGGGAGAGGGAGTCACATCAGGTAGTGCTGATGTTACCTGTGTTAAGTGTGACAAGTTAAATCAAGTTAAGAAATCCTCTTGATATTTGCTGTAGACATTATGCTACTGAATTCCACCTAAAATAGGGTCATGAGGATGTGACTGCAAGTAAACCTTCTGTGACTACTACTACAAAAAATTCAGGAGTAAGTGATTGACAATATGTAGGTTGTTTGTGTTAAAGAGGTGATGTTAGCAGAGTCTGCACTAAAATGGCAAACAATGCATAGGTGTTCACAGGAGTCCTGAACATCTGAAATATAATTTTCCAAAGCTGTGTTTCTTCGACATTATGGGTAGGATTTTGGATATAAAGTAGCTTTGAAGCTACTGGAAAGGATATTTACCCAGTCACTACAGTCTTAAGCTAATTTCTGATACTTGTACCATTGAACAAATAAACCTCTAAGGGTTGTAACACAAACCCACATTAAACACTAGCTTTTACTTTCTTTACAGTTCACTTGTGGAAGAATTCAGAAAGACACTCTGTGCTTTATGGCAAGGAAGCCAAACTGCCTTTAGTCCAGAGTCTTTATTTTACGTTGTTTGGAAAATAATGCCAAATTTTAGGTAAGTGTTTTTTTACAATAACAGTATTCTTGATTACAACCATATATTGCTGGTGTCCTACTCTAAAATGGGCTGCATCCACAGGATGCACTCTGTGCAGCTTTCCATATGCCTACAGATGTGCTTTGAAAAGGATCTTTGCTTTGGTCAGCAGTTTTCTGTTCATCAGTAGTGCTTGCTTTTTCCTTCTGTCCTTCTACCACATGTTGCAGTGTCAGAGAGGACAGAGATCTCAAGGGAGAAACAGTGGCAGTTGTACCTTTGAGCTAGTGTCTGAAAGAATCAAACTATTGACTGGTAGGTAAGTGCCAAGTGCAGAGTGTTGACGGAACCCTGGCTGGGCTACAATAAGAAAATTACGTAGTCAGATTAAAAAAGATACAGCACCTACAGGCCTAAATGCAAACATAGTGACTGAAACTTCCTTGATTCTCTCAAAATACAGTAGTCACCAGCTGGACATGATATAAGGGCTGTAAGAGAAAAATCCTGTGCATAATAAGCATTTTGGGCCCATACTGACAAAACAGACAATAAAGAGAAAGGGTAAAAGAAGGTTACCCAAGTAAACCCAAGTATTGTTCCTCTCCAAGGTCTCCCTGTCCTGGCCCTGAACCTCTTTCAAAGGAGAACTGAAACCTGTTAGGATATATTGTGATGAAGGTAAGTTGCTGTCGTAGTTTAACATAGATTGGTTTTTAGTTAAGGAAAAAATCCGCCAACTACAGAAGTAATTCCCTATAAAAACCTTAACAGCTTCCTTCAGACCTGACGAAACCAATCAGCTCGCTGTTTTTAAATATTGACACCCTGTTAAACCACTTAAAAAAGCTAAAAACACCTCTGTGAAATGACCACAAACAACATAATCCTATTCAGAAGTGCAGGAACAGCTGAAATCAATGCCATGAGCCTCCGTGGCCACTGCCTGGCAGAAATCACGTGATCAACAACACAAAGCCATCTCCTAATGCAAAGCCCAAATAAAATTAACTCTTTTGGTGCTATAAAATTCCATTTAAAAACAAATAAACCTGCCAGTGCCACTTCTCCCAAATCAAAAAAAAGAAGTAACAGCACATAAAAAGAACAACACAAAGACACCAACATTGCTAAAAGAGCCAAAGCCCAAATGAGGGGAAAAAAAAAAAAAGCCTTAGTCTTAGCTAAAATTTTCTTAGAAAACTATGATGAAGATATAATTAATATATCAGACTATTTTCCCCTATAACTCATAAAATGCATTGCAGAGATGTAGCATTCTAACCACAGCCATGAGCAGAAGTACCAATACCAAAGCAAGCAGATGTCAAAGTAGCTGTGATTTGATGAAAAGCTTAAATAGAGAGAGAAAATGAAAGAGATGAAAAACCTTGCCCCAGGGATAGAAGAAGACCTCTGTTTCCCAAAAATAGATGAAGAAAACTTTTGTCTCTATACTAGAACAGCTCATCCTTAAAACTGTACCCCAATAAACTGAAAAGACCCATGGTAGTAATTGTGAAAAAAGTACCAAACACAGGGGAGACTTCACGATTGTAAAATCCCAGGCAGCTGCTATTTGTGAAAATTAAAACAACAAAAGAACTGTTTCTTGTGAAAAGGTCTCCATGACATGGCAAGAAAGACTCCTCTCCCTAAGTAAACTGAAGAAAGATTATTTTAAAAGTAGTAAACTGACTGAAAATACCAAATTTTGTCTCTACGTTGTCAGAGAGAAAAAAAAGAGTTGGAGGGAGAAGTATTCTGAAGGTGTTTTCTGATTTCTTATTCTTTTAGTTCTGTTAATGAAGTTTTCTTTATACCCTCTCAAGTTTTGAGCCTGCTTTGGTCTCCTCCTAATCCTTATCTTGCAGCAAAAAAATGAATAAATAATTCTAGTGAGTGCACTGACATTTGGCCAGTGCTAAACCCGCTACATTAATTGGCGCATTAACCAAAAAACTCAGATTGGTGAACCAAAACCAATCCATGTTCTCAGATCGTAAAAATGTTGTCTTACCTGTTATATCTCCAGCAGTGCTGAAAAGATGCTGTGAACACATCTGCTCAATGAATAACCCAAACAATGCAAATCTGTTTATTCTGTTCTTCACATGGCCAGTTGCATTTCATTTGGCTTCTGAGAATCAAGGAAGTTTAATACCAGTAGTTGCAAGCAGTGACCAAAACATTATAGGCAAACAAACACCATCCCTTATGTCTGTGGTCAGTTTCCCCATTACAGTCTTCTCTATAATTCTTGTTAGACCAAGTGAGGAACCTGTTCCTTTAAGTTCCTCAAGCAGATTTTCAGCACTGTGGATTCTATCACAGCTTTTAAAAGAAAAAGTGCTGTTTGTTGGAGTTCTCCCTCTTCCCTTTTTATTCACAGTTTTCTGGGAGCATGTCTGGTCATAAAATCAAATGGAGAATAGAGTCAGCTGCTTTTTGCAGGTCCCCACTTGCACATGATCCATGGAGAAAATTTGAATTTATTCAGTGCTTAGTTGAACCTTGTAAAAGCTAGCAATGTTGAAATTCCAGTTGTGTCTTGTGTGCTTCCTGGGAGACAGGGAGGAGAAGGCAGACATGTGGAAGAAAGATGGAGCAAGCAGCCTGCTAGTGGCACACCAGCTACTTTGGGGTGTGCTTATGGAACCTGAAGTGGTGGGGCAGGGGAGGAGCAGCTGGAAATGGGTTCAGTTGTTTTTGTCCAATGAGATTTCGGTTGTTAAAGTGAAGGACTGTGAGTCCTGCTCTCTCTGAGGAGGGTTATAGAAGAAGCTGCTGCTGCCCTCTGTCCCCCTCTGCCCCACACTGCAGCAGGGAGTAGAGAATGCCATTTGTAGTTACTACAGGCACAAGTGCAGGGCCTCTGGGCTCTACTACTGCTGTGGAAGTCCTGCTCCCTGGCTGCTGTTGTGCTGCATGCCAGGGCAGTTCTGCAGCCTCATGCCAAGTTGCAAGATGTTTACTGCTGTATAAACAGTGTGCTCTATTTTCCTGGTAACTGATCCTCTTTATATCCTATCCTCTTGCCACTCAGAAAAAGGATGCTGGGAGTGGGCTTGAATTGAATTGCTTCAGGTGGATGGACTCAGTTTTGTTACACAAGCAGACTATCAGAGTAACTCTGCTTTTTGCTGAAGGGCTTTAACATAATTTATTTGAAACTGTACATTGTCCATATCATCGTGTCCTTTTAAAGATCTGTAACTATAGTTATGCTTCTTAACAAATCCCAAGAATTTTTCATCTATAACTAGCATACTTACATGCAAGTATAAATACATGCACCGGGAGCACACCAACAATGTGGAACAATTCCAGAGGTTTATTTGTTGCAGAGCAAGTGTGCCAAGCTCTTCTATGAGGAATTTCATGTCGAAAAGATGTCTGAAGCAAAGACTTTCCATACATTTAATCTTTGGCTGTTTAATGTGGTTGCTTATGTGGTTATTAAAGAAATCTGTATTCAGTAAACTAAGCAAATCCTGTGGTAGCTTAGCAACTTCAAAGCCATGCACAATTAACATGCAGCTTTGAAGCAGAGTTTGGTTTTACTACTTTGTTTTAACAAATATAAAATTACTTTGCAACTTTGGGACAGTAAGTCCTATTTTTGGCTGTGTAGGACTGTGGCTTGTTGAAGCACAGCAGCGTTTCTGTGTGCTGGCTTTTCTGTTGTAAAAGGTAGGCAGTGCTGCCCATGTGTCTATATCCTTGATTTATTTTAAAGCTGCTGATTTGGAATAAAGCATTACTGTAATCCTACACAGTGAAAATTTTAAATTTTATTGTTCTCTCTTAGCAATACTCTCATAGGACACATCTGTGTTCCTCACTAAGCACATCAGCCTCACATTGCGTATTTCTGTTGCAGTGAGTCCATTAGCATTTCTCTCCATCTCTGGGTACTCTGCCATGAGTCTTACAGGATTTTCCCTCCCCTGAGCACTTGCATTAAAAACCCATTTGTACTTCTCTCCCAGACATTCCTACCTGACAGTTATTGCCAGCACTCGGGTGGGGTAGGGAGATGGAAAAGGGGAGGCCTGATAAAACAGCTTGTGAGAATGGACAGGAGGTGGAGGGGAAGCCAGCTCTTGCTGTGTAGGGATTTCTGTAGCTTAGGCCTACAATGACCTGCACATACTTATGTCAGTGTTGCACAAAGCTTTCAGTGTTTCACTATGTATCCTGTCCTGCTTTGTCTCAGTGTGCAGCCTAATGGCAAGTGAATAGCAGTTGTTTGTTGAATTTGATGCATGATTAAGCTTAAATAACTTTAAATGCACGTTTTACCCTGATGGCTTCTCTGTTCTTTTTAGTAATGTTTGTTAGTAGTGAAATAACGGTGATTGAGCAGCATTGCTGCTGGATGGCACAGCACATGTGAGACTGAAGCCCTGTCCTACCAAATCCTAATGCTCAAGAGATGCTCTGAATGCCCCACCATTACCTCCCTCTCCCAGAAAATGTGTTATGCAGGGGAGGTGTGCAACTCTGAGCATGGCTGTAGATCTCATCCTAGAAGAAATGGTGCTCTCAATCTAATTATTTCAGACATCATATTTATGCTGAAAGATGCATGTGGAAAACAAACATTGAGACTAAATTCCTGCCTTTGGTGAGGAGAGGACTAAACAGACAAGTGAGTGGGACTGATCCCACTCAGAAATACTCTGTGTCCCACATGAGCAATACATTTTGTGGTGACTTTTGAATCTTACCAGGTTTGAGATTACAATATATTGACCCTAATCTGTGGCCAATTCAAAGTAGGGACAAAAAGTGCCCTGTCTCAATGAGATTCAAAGCAGTCCTGCTGAGGCACAGATCAGTCAGTACCAAAGGAGACAGAGGGGAAGCCACTGCTGCCACCCATGGTGTATTTCAGTTAACAGGGACACAGACCTGGGGTGCCCTTGGCACAGGTGAGGCTGGTGAGGCCAGGTAATGTGGCAGCTCCCTTAGGCCCAGCGTGTGAGCACATGGCAGGTGTCTGCTGCTCCCTGCTGCTTTCTCTTCCTTTCTGAATTGTATATGCTTAAAGGTTTCTCCATTCTCACAAGAGGCATGCAGAGAGCGTGAGCGGCAAAGGACTAAAATCACGTCATTTGTCAGGACATTGCCATGCCTTTCCAGAGGCTACTTGGAAAACTCTCTTGGTACTGAGCGCATATGGAAAGTCTGCTCAGTGTGATTAAATAAGCAAAGGGGTTTTTTCCTGTGACCCTTGTGCTTGCTTGTGTGTTGCCTCTAAAGCAATTCTGTTGTTGTTTCCTTTTCTCTTAAGGGGATACCAGCAACAGGATGCCCATGAGTTCATGCGTTACCTTTTGGACCATCTACACCTGGAACTCCAGGGTGGCTTCAACGGTGTTTCACATTCAGTAATCTTGCAAGAAAATTCTAACCTGTCTGCAGGCAACAAATGTTGCATGTAAGAAGTGGTTTTTAATTTCTTCAAAGCCTTCATGCCTTTGCATGGATCTGCATGTGGTGGCTCTGAAATTTCAGATTCAGGGTTCCTTGTTTTAAGTTTTCTTCAGTGCTTCTAACTTTAAGCAGTGCAAAACAGCAGGTTATAAAGCTGAGCATTCTGTAGGATCTGTGTCCCTTCAAAAGGAACTGTCTTACTTAGCCTGTATGCTCACACCTATGAAAACTGCTGATCTAAGTTGTAAAGACATTTTAATTCACTAGTCTTTCAGAAATAAAACCTTGTATTTTCTGTACCCATAGAATTCTTTCTTCTCCCCAGGCAATATCGTCTTAGGATGATAGATAGCCTGAATGCTGTAGGAGCAAAAATGACAGCGAAGGATTTTGATGTTTAAATTATCAGCAGACCTTCTGGATTAGTGACTGAGTAGTGCAGTTAGAGCTTGAAGTCACTTTTCCTGCAGATGATCTCATGTATCACTTGACAGTTACAGTTGGTGCTTTCTGTTTTTTTCTGTTGGTGCTTTTTTTGATTTTCATGCTACTGTGTACCTTGAAACAGGTGTAATTTGGGTGTTCCACTCCTCTTTCTGTACTTCTCAAAATACTGTTTTTTCTGACCTTGTCCTAGCTGTGTTTTCTCTCAGATTGAAACTTTCACGAGAAAACCTTCTATTTGCTTCAGGAAGGAAAGTTGTCAGATCAACCTGCCCATTTGGTCCCTAAGTCCTTGGTTCCCTACAGAAAACTTGAGTTCAAGTTTTCCCTTCTATACTGATGAGGACAGAGTAAGCAGGCCTGAGATGCAGCGTTTTAGAGATGCTTTGTTAGGGAAAGCCAAGAGTTCAGACTGTGCTCATTACTGCATTTATATTGTGTTGCTGATGCTTAAAAATCCCCCAGAAGAATCTTAGTGTTTGTAGAATTGACATGTATTTGAAATCTAAACCAATTTTGTTTTGTAAGTGTTTTGGACGTCAAAATCCAAGGAGAATTTAACCTTTGTTCACCTATCTACTGTAAATTTGTGTTGAGAAGGGCTGTTTAAATGCACAGTGAGGTGGGGTAAGCTGCCCTTCTGGTGAGGGCACTTTAATGCTTCCAGTAAAGTAATAAATAGGCTGTGAATGCTCTCTTCTTGTGCACCAGTCCATTTGAGCAGCTATTTCCTCCTGCTCAGGAAGCAATTCAGATGAGCTGTAAAGGTGTAGGTAGAGTGCAGGCAAGGAACACAGGTTTCTGCAAGCCTTAGTGTTGTATAATAACGTAATGTAAATATTTTTTGTGTGTTTTATAAATTGGACTGTGAAAAGCAGGCCCATTACATAATCTGCTAAAAAGATTCAGTGGGAGAGTAATGAAGGCTTAGAAGAACAATGCTGATCTTGCTCATTGTTTATCATGTCGTAATGCAACTTAAGCTGTCGTTGGCAGTGAAATGCAGGAATGTGCTCAAAGAAATTAAAAGCACGTGTAAGAAAGGGTGTAGAGTTAAAAATATGCTTGACCTACCTAAGAAGAAAGAATTTTTAATTTCAGACAAAGTCTTAGTTACAGGGTTAAAATCGTGGACCAGTGTAAGCATCAGGTACAGCTCCACTACAGAAATGCACCCAACTTGCACCACAACGCTGGCAGTTTGAGCAATCTGCTTAGAGCCCCCCAGTTCACCCTTTCTTTAGGTCCAAGATAAAGCAGTGTAGGCACCACACACGTGTGATGTGCCCCTGGGCAGCTGCAGTGCCCGCTCTGCCTGGAGCACCCAGTCCCTCTTCCATGGGCTTGGCCAGGCACTGGGAGGTGTGAGCACCAAACATGGGACAGGTGTTGGGAATTCAGCTCAGGCTTTCTGGCTGACTGTACTTCTCTGATGTGGTTTGCCTAGAAATGGAGCGTCTACTGTTGTCACTGCCATTTTTGGAGGCATTCTTCAAAATGAAGTCAACTGCCTAATATGCGGGACTGAATCTAGAAAGTTTGACCCATTCCTAGGTAAGGTGCTGCCTCTTGTGTTCTAAATACCATGTGATTTAAGAGCAGAAAATTAAATCTGATGCTTGATATATTTAGATGTCAGATGACAGACCCAGAGTTTCAGCCTGAAAAGACCAGGCATTGTTCTATTCAGCCCTGATTTTGTTTTTTAAATCATTGCTTTTCTAGACCTTTCGCTAGATATTCCAAGTCAGTTCAGAAATAAACGTACTAAAAACCAAGAGAGTGGACCAATGTGCACGCTACGAGGTAAGAGTGCCTGGCTAATGAAATCATACCAGGCCTAAGAGGATTTTTTTTCTAGTCAGAGGATTTCTAACGTAGTTCACTCTTCCCAGCCACTGATCTGCAGTGTTGCCTATGGGTGTTTGCTGGGGCTCTGTCCTTGGAAGCATGTGCTTGTGCCCACAGTGAGGGTGGCTCTTGGGGGTTCTGCATTTAAACCACATCAGTGCAATCCAGCAGGTTGGGCAGCAGTGCTGTTAGTGACCTTGGTTTTTACGGGATGTTAGTTTTTACAGATTTGTGAACAGAATTGCTGAGAACCATGAAATATTCAACAAAACCCTGTTGTTGTGTCTGTTCACTTTGTAACATAGAATATTCAACTTTTAAAGCTTGTTTAGCTTTAGATACAAAGTCATTTATCTTTGTTTGAAAGCAGTTGTGCTGAATGTTGGAAGGCATCTTGTTTGGAAGATGGGGATTTTGTGAATGTGTGTCTTTTTCTTTGAAACTACTTCTCCCTGCTTTCAGGAACAGGGAAGGTTGCATGTTGCAACATGATATTATATTAAAACATTATTACACAGCTTTTCTCTGCTGGGATATAACTAGGATGGTTGCAGCAGATGAGCACACCTATATTGCTGTATTTGTTGTATTTCATGTTACAAAAATCACTTAATGTATCTGCTTTTCCTAGATTGTCTTCGCAGTTTTACAGACCTGGAAGAACTTGATGAGACAGAGCTATACATGTGTCACAAATGCAAAAAGAAACAGAAATCCACCAAAAAATTCTGGATTCAGAAACTACCAAAGGTTTGTATAAGCATGAGAAATGACAAAATGTCAAAGGAAATAATGGTTCAACCAAAACCTCTTCCTCCCCATGGCTATTGCAGTGTCCAGCATTGAGTTCAGCCACCTCCTCTAACACACCTTTTTAACTGTCCTCTTGTAGGTGCTATGCTTACACTTGAAACGCTTTCACTGGACAGCATATCTGAGAAACAAAGTTGATACGTATGTTGAGTTTCCCTTGAGAGGCCTAGACATGAAATGCTACTTGTTAGAGGTAAGAAGACCTACTGATGCCTCCTGCATGAGTTTGTTCCATGACATATGTTTTTATTACAAATTACAGTGGGTACTACGGCAATTTGAAGAGTTTTCTGGTTTTTTTCCTACTATAGCCTGAAAACAGTGGCCCAGAGAGCTGCCTGTATGACCTCGTGGCTGTGGTTGTGCATCATGGCTCAGGGTGAGTACATGGAGCCAGCCTGTCCTCCTGGCACACACCTTCTCCCACTCAGGTACATGCAGAGTTAATGAAGGGTTTTCTGTCCCTAGGGCACGTAGTTTAATTGGGGGAAATAAGCTGTAGTTTATAAACTGGCAGGGAGCTAAACTGAATTAATTTTGATAGATCCCGTAGTCAGGCCTCTGAATACCCCCTGGCAGTCTTTGGGGTTAATGACTACGTGTGTGCGATGAAATGAAAAGAGTCTAGTGCCTCTACAAATGAAAAGCCCTAAACCAAGAGGAGGAGTCAGGGCGCCTTCCAGAAATTAATGCCTCATTTTGAAATTCTTACTACAAAACAGGACTACTTTTTCCTCTTCTATTCATGCTGTAAGGTACATTTGCATTTATGTGAAACAAGTGTGTGAGCATGCTTGGAACAACTGCAGCCCAAAGATGCGTATGGTGAAAGAGATCATCACCATTACCTTTCCTGCTACAGCAGTGAAGGCTCGCAGGCACGCCCCGGGGCTGGTGGTGGGCATATTTTGAAGTGAAGTTACTGGGAGTCTTCTAACTTTTCCCAGCCCTGGACAGATTGTTGAGAGCAACAGTAGAAGGGACAAGACAATATGTTCTTGTAAAACTTTAATTTGGAGAACTTTGAGCCCTACAGCTCAAAAAGAGAGGTATCTGCTGTGCAGAGCTGAGTACCTACCTTCCTCAGGCTGCTGGCAGTCCCTTAGCCCCAGGAGAAGGTGCCTCAGTGAGGTGTGTCCCTGACTTTTGTCCCTCTGCCTGCCCCACAGCGTTGGCTCTGGCCACTACACAGCGTACGCGGCGCATGAGGGCCGCTGGTTCCACTTCAACGACAGTACTGTAACCCTGACCGACGAGGAGACCGTGGGTAAGGCCAAGGCCTACATCCTCTTCTACGTGGAGCGCCAAGCGAAGCCTGCAGCAGAGAAACTTTAATACCTCCTTTGCATTCTTACTTATCAAGTCCACTGGACAAACATTTCCATTTTTCCATAAATACTTGATCCAAGACTTATTAATTTCATTGTGCACTTTGCAATTTCCTCTTGTGGGTTTTTGTTTTGTTGTGTCAATGGTAGCATTTGACTTACTGAACTTGGACACAAACTAACTTTTTTTTAGTTATACCAGAAAACCTCAGCAGATTTTGATTTGCTGCTTTAGTTGTGATAGCTCAATTTTTATATATATAGTTTCATGAAATAGTTATTTGACTTTTTATATTAATGTTTTCAGTTCTCTCTTTCTAAAGGCACATTTACATCAGAAAAACTCTGTCCTCCTTACAAGCAAGATAAATGTGCTTTTGATCACGAAGAACAATACAACTTCGTGCTGTTCTCAGTCCTGTTATGTAGATATGATCTAATCTCTTTAAATCAAGGAATTGTTTGCATGTACTATTTTCCCTTGTGCAAGAAACTTAAACAGTGACCTCTGACCAGTCATCCTTTGTCTGCAGAAGAGAGGCGATGTGGCATCATTAAATAGACCAGGTAATTGCTGCTATACTGGTGTGTATTCAGGCTGGTGAGTTTCAGGAATCATTGTAAATAAACAGTTGGTTCAATTGTATCAATACTGCAATATAATTCAGGTACTGCTTAGATATGGTCTGCCCCCTACCCCCTGCAAATTTAAAACAATTATCTTAAAATTACTTTGTCTTAATTACATCGTGCATTATGGTTTTTTAACTGAACCTGAATTACATTAGACATCTCTTGGTTTAGACTGTCATCTTGAAATTTGATTATCAGCGTTTATGTGCTTGAAAATTGGGGCGACTTCCTGGTAGTAGAATCCCAAATTCTACCAGAACTCCTTAGTTCCTGGTGGGAATTGGAAGTACAGCCCCAAGGGCTGGGGTTTGTGAGAACAGGCACAGGTCTAAATGCAGCTCTGCTCCATGGCTACAGTTCACTTGGAAGCAGGAGGAGAAAGAAGGTGGTGCAGGTGCTTTGCATGGAATTGTTCTGTCAGTTCAAATGCAAACTCAAGGAGGATGCTCAGTCTCTGACAGCAGAGCCCTCAGAGGGGAGGTGCTGAGCCAAGTGTGCTTGTGATTGGAGCAGGCTCAGGGAGCCTGAGCTCGGGGAGCTCCTGTGGCATTTACACACTGGCCCAGGGTGGCATTTTTGTTCAGTCTCTGGGTTAACACTGGAGGCATGGTGCAGTTTCTAAAACCTGGCTATGTAATGGAGAAAAGACTATGCTAAAAAAAACCCAAATGAGTTTTAGCTCTACTGCTGATCAGCTACTATGATGGGAAAGGCAGACTGGAAAACCACTACTGCAAAAGCCAGGAATCTGACAGAAAACATGAAATTTGAGAAATGTTGCATTTCAGATCTGTTCCCTCAGTCTGTCCTTTCTGGCTGGCTCCCTTGTGCCAGGCAAGGAGCTAGACACTCCTGAAAGCTCATTAAGAGAATACAGTTCATGGAGAGTCCCACCACCAAACAGCAGTTCTTAGTTGTGTTAACAGAAAATGCAGTTGTCTGAAAACACACAAGAACTCCAGCTGTGAGTCCTATTTTAATTAATGCCGCTGGAGGACATGGAGTGGAGCCCAGAGCAGCCTGGGGCACAGGGAATACACAGCAGTGCCTTGCCCTGGGGTCCTGCTGGCTGTACAGAGGCCAGGGTAAGGACGAATCACAGTCAGACATTTGGTACAGGGCCATTCTTGTGAGCTTTATCACAGCATCTTAAACCAGCAAAGGGAGAAATTGGCTTAATCTGAAAGTGCAGAAATTGTTCAGCATAGGTAATGGGTTTTGAATATGTACACAGATTAAGACTATAGAGTAATTTGATACAGTGACATATATATAACGATGTTGTCTTTTACTTAAGTTGAACAATCACTAGAACTTGTCATTGCTTTAAACTGTAGTTTGTCACTTTCCCTTCCTTACAGGGAGAGCCTTTGTTGTAGTCATTGAGAAGAGGTGGCTAATACTTACACTAGCAGAAAATGGGGCAGGTAAAGCATTGTACCACACTCCTGCTGCTCACAGGGAGCTGCGGAGATGCCACCTCTAGCTATGTTTTCTCTGCATGCTGCTTGGACCAGATTTCTTTAGAATTTACCTTTGAGAATGCCAAGCTTAAAATACACAACTATCTCTGGGCCAGCAGCAGTTTAATAATAGTCAGGTGTATGCAGTGTTCTTGCAAAACAGTGATGTAAATGTGCCTTTTTGTATTTTTAGAAATTTAAATTTGTAATCTTCAGGAACATTCACTTATTTTAATCAACTTCTACTTGTCAGCAATTGTTTGGGTCAGACTTAGGTTGTCACTTGAGCATTTTCTTTCAGTCCCATTTGCTGTGTCCCACACAGCTCCGAGGAAGTGGTGTCTCCACCAGGGCCGTGTGGGGCCAGCCTGGGAACACGATGCAATCACAGCAGGTGTCCTTGCAGCAGGTGCTGCTCAGGACTCAACCATATGCTTTGCTGGAACAAGTACATTGTAAATCCCTTCCTAATTTAACTTTCTCCCACTGCAAAACCAGATGGACAGTATGAACAGTTTGTTGTGGCAACACAAGTATTTCTCTTCCTGGTGGAGAACTTTGCTTATCCACTGTATTCTATTCAGTGTGGTGTCTGAAAAAAAAAGTAACTGAGCACGGAACCAGTAACATATACTGCACCTGGCCTATTACTACCTTTTTAATCTCGCGTGTATATCCTATATTTATCTACTAGCTTGTGGGGGGGGAAATATCTCTTTCATTTAAGCCAAATGTTTCTTTTCTACTTGATGCTCATCATAGTACACGCTAGCTGGCAAGAATTTTTTTTCTTGCTTGAGACTGCTCTGCAAGCAGCAACTGTTCTCTACAGTTCGAAGACTTGCATCTTTTTCACCAAAATGTGTCCAATCAAAGGTTGTCCTTTTGTTAGTGATTGTTTAGCCACGTATGCAACTGGAGCCAACATTTATGTCAATCAAAACTGCAAAATGTCCAGCTCCTGAATGTCAGCAAGAGAGGAGCATTTATAAGTTTTGAGACAGGCACGGACAGTGGACTTGTATCAAAAGTAGGCCATTTATGAAGATTTTACTAAATCAATGGGAAGTGTAACACATAGTGTTCAGAGGTTCCCCCAGCAATGTTTCATTACTGATGTGTCTGTGTCTTACTGATGAGGTAATGGGCACCTTGACAGCTGATTCCAATGTGCTTTAAGATATACTGAAGTACTGTAGTGCCATAGTTGTAATTGTTTACCATTAAAATCTTGTGTGTAATTTTCAGTGAGGATTACTGACTGTGCTCATCTTATGTGTTTCTGGAGCATTTCCAGGATGACTGGGAATTATATCTCATCACACAGTGTGTTTATGGAAAATGTGCCATTAAAGTGTCTCCTTTCCTTAGAAAATGAAACTTCTCTTGTCCTTCTACAGGCTTGCAGAACATTGGTGTATGTCCTCTGAACACAAATGGTAGAGTACTGTACCTTGCTCTGGGAAAAACAAAATAAAGCCATGTGCCTAACTCTGTAACACGTCTACCAAACTTGGCACCTAACCCCAAAGAAGACCTGCTGTTCCATTTTAAATGCCTTGCCATCCAACTGCTGTTAATTTTTATGTCAGATTGTGGTGTGTCCTCTCTGTCTGGCAAGAGTCCATCTTAACATCCTTGTCATTCAACTTTGCTGGATTGTTGATTTGCTGTTAATTTGGGAGGATTTTTTAATTAATAGTTTTAAAAATAGTATTCCTGTATGTATAACTGACAAGTCTCAACTGTTTTAACCTGCTCAAAAACAAAGGTAAGTTCTTGAGAGTTGAAAATGCTAATAGGAGAATGAAGAACACCTACAGGCACACCTTTTAAGCTGCTGTTTTCCAGTGAACTGCATTACCTGGTACGTGAAATCTTCTTGTCCCTTTTGTGGCACTGACCAGAGCTGTTTCTGAGGGGGGAGGGGAAACAGCAATCTCCTTATCACTTCAAAGAAAAGATTAAATGACAAAGCATATAAACCCAAGAAGACCGGCAACTGTTAAACACAGCTTACTGTACATAGTAGAAATCTACTAAACTAAAGCGTGAAGGACAAAGAATTGCCATTTCTTTGTGTGCCATGCTGTGTTTCACATGCCAGTTGTGTTTCAGACACACACATTACTCAGGTACTTCCTCAAGCTATGATTGTTGCAGACTGCAAACAAATTTCAGATCATGTTTTTCAGAGCTGAATTTTAAACTGTATTCTTGGGGTAAAAAGGAAGAGGGTCCCACTCAACCTTGTCCTGTATTAAAATACTCCTGATTAAAATGTCATAGGTACATAAAGTCTCCCAGCTACTATTTGTGTGCAGGCCACTTGAAAAACTCCCCCAGTGCTGTTTGCTGTAACTTTCAACAGATTTGTTGAATGTATTTATTCTCTTGTATTAACACCAGGCAGAAGGTGACTAAAAAATGCCTTCATCTCCAGTATTTTGATCCACAGTTGGAAAGTTAAAAGGATTCTTATTGCTTTTAATTCCAACCTGCCCTTGCTGTAGCTTTATTTTTCTTCTAGGAACAACTTTCTGCTACACTTTCTCCAATTACTGTAGGACAGATACTTTTACCTGGAAAACCACTTTCATATCTCCTTTTTTTCTCCAAAGGGTGGAAAAAATGTTTCTGTGGTAATGGAATTAAACCTACAAAACCAGAACAGCCAAACCTGTAAAACTTGAGCCAACAGAAGACATCTATTAAAAGCAGAAACTAAACAGCCTTGCTGTTCCCATGTGTGGCTGCCTCTGTGTCATTGGTTCCCTCCTGCAGAAGGTGGGGACACAGCCAGCTTTGTTTATAGAATCACAGCTCAGCCTCAAATAACTGGGCAGGAAACTGCCCTTACGTCTGAGCCTTGTAAACTGAACTGCAGATTCTGTGTGTGCTTCAAGGCACCCAGAGAATGTTTCAGCTCCTAAAAAACTGCTTATGAAAGTTCCATTATCCATGTAACAGTCCTTGAACATGAACCAAACATGCAACCTCAGAAAAATCAATGAACAAATAGAGAGTAGAAGTGTTGTACACTGCAAAATCAAAGTGCTGCTCAGAAAGCCAAATCTCCCGAATGGGAAACGGTGACAAAGATATGCCTGGCAGCTGTAGCTACAGTCCCACCCCACTCCAGTAACTCAGCACAAGAACTTTGCTAAACTTCAGGAGAGTCTACAAGGTGAAAAAATCCTTTTTAAGGAAGCATTTCAGGACAGTCAAGTTGTACATGCCCATTCCATTCCCCTGGACAAAGGAAGCACAAGCTGCACACATGGTTCTTTTCCTTTCCCTGTTCTGAGCTTCTGCACCAGTTGTTAGCCAAAAATAAACCCCATTCCACAACCATATATGTGCAACAGCCTGCTGGTGAGTGCAAGCTCCAGCACTGCTGTTACTCCATGAGGCCAAGAGACTCTGCCACTGCTGCCAGGCAATGCATATAACGCAGCTCAACCAGGAATGCCTTTTACATCTCTTCTCTTTTCTGGACAAAAACAGTAGGAAAAATCTAGCAAAAACATGTCACAAGTTGCTAGAAGTGTTTCAGGATCCTTTACTGTGGTCTTTGTTGAACTTTCATTCTCCAGTGGAACTAAAGAAGGATAATTTTCTCCTGGGACCTGCTTTAAAACACTTATCCATCTGCTGGTATTCAGAGAGAGTCAAGGTGTGTAACATTGAGGACTGGATGAAAAACAGTTTCCAGAAAGACTTCTGTAAGAGGCATGAGAACACTGTCAGTGATTTTTTACTGGACGTTTGCAACAGGTACGTGCTGTGGGTGTGAGTGTGCAGTAACTGCCTTGAGATGAGAGAAGTGAGTTATTTCAAATACTCCATAGCCCCTGCCTGAAAAGGAGCATGAAGTATAGGACTGCTTTGCCTTTACAACTTCAGTGTAATTTAAGTTCATTTTACAGTGGCAATAGTGTACACTTCATATAGATTTCCCTTAGGTCTGCGTTTTCCTTCTTTTTTTTCTAAGAATTAGTTACAAATACGGGAAAGTGCACTCCTGCCTCCCACATTGCTGCTCAGCTGAACTGCACTATTCTGGCAGTCTGGGGGGTGCCTGGAGCAGAGCCCTGATTTCAAACAGTGAACGCACCTCATTTACAACCAAGTTCAATTAACGTGCTACTGTCAGCTTTAGTTCAGTCTAATAAATAAATACTGCTATTATACTGAAGTTTGAACTTCTACCTGCTTCTAAACTGCAGTGAGGGAAGAGAAGTGTCACCATGGAAAAGCAGCTCTGGGTGCACAACTTTTTCTTCACAGTTCTACTGCTGAGGAAGGGGCAGAGCAATGACAGGAGGAGGCTCATGGAGCAGAGCCAGTCCCTCTGTGTGTGGGTAACACCAGGGCTGCCTTGGTCCCAGAGCAGAGCCAAGGGGCTGTGGCAGTGGCTCCCTGACACTGTGCACCCGTGCCACAGCCAGCCCTCAGCTTTGGAACAACTGAAAAAAGCCAACAAATTATGGGACAGGGACAGGACAGAGTGTCTTGATGAGAGCCCGCAGCAGTGCAATCTCAAAACAAGGACTGAAAAGCAGCTTCAAAACAGGGATTAAATTGCAAGTGCCAGATTTCTGAAGTGAATGTTCTAGAACAATTGATAAAAATCTGGATTAATTAAGGAGGAATCAGGACACCTGTGCCTAGAAGGATAATTCAAGGTCCTGCCCCTTTTTGCTGCAACCCATTGAAAACCTTCCCAGTCAAAATTCCTAGCACTGTGTACAAAGAAAAATGCAAATTAAATATCCAGCTTTTCTTCCTGAGTTTGAAGTAGTTTTGTTCTGTTAGAGTCTTTCTTGACTGCTGCCAGTTTTTTCCTCCAACTACCCAGAACAAAAGAGAGTTAAAAAAAATCTGTCTAGAGGTCTCATGAGAGCAACGTTAACACAGACCTGTGTGTGATGCTCTGTGCTGAACTGCTACTGCCTGGAGAGGGGGCTGAGCCAGGAGCCAAACATGGCACAGGTCTGCAGGCTGCTGCACAGGGCCCTGCTTAGCAAAGCAGCTGCTCCAGGAAAGCTGCTGTACAGCATCAACACCCCACTGGGGACAGGCCTTTCCTGTACTTCCCCACCCAGGGCTACTCAAGCAGCAAGAAAAAGCTTTTTTCATTTGCTGCATCGTTTGTAACAATAGAGTTACAAGTTTCAGTGACTCAAAGGAAAGTTTAAGAGCTGTGTGGGGTTTGAACATCATCATTCCTCTTTAGGAAGCAGCTGACACATATTCAGGAGATCCAGAGAGATAAAATATATCTGTGATTCCTGAAAATAAAGAGTGGGAGTGCCTCACTTGCTCATGCTCAGCGTGTCTGCACAGCAGTCTCTTCTCTCAGTTGTCCTCCACTTCACCCTGAAATGAAATCTCTACTGGGTCTCCACTGTCTGTGCCTGGAGAAGCACAGCATCATGCAGCTCCTTAAGAAAAACTGGTGCAGGTGCAGCTTAAATAGGCCTTCACATGCCCCTGTGCCAGCTGAGCTAGAGATGTTGCTACCAACAGAAAAAGCAAAGGAGGTAAGCTTTGCCTTTAGTTAAGCTGAACTTTAAGATCTACATGCACGTTCCCCTACTTGTGCCTCTTTGCCCCTCCTGATGCATTTTTCTCGCCTTCATAATTTATTCTTGATGCTATTTGCTTCTGCAGGCTCTATGATTTATTTCTCCCATCTCACCTGTCACCATCCTGCTTTCAGATGTCCAAATCTGCTGTCTCTGACCCTCTCTGGATGTGGCCACATTACAGACAACTGCATTTTGCAGCTTCTCAAGAACTGCCCAAACCTGAAGAGCCTCAAACTGGAGAACTGTGTACGGATCACTGACCACACCCTAGAGGCAGTGACCCTCCACGGGGCATCACTGCGAACGCTCCACGTGGATTTCTGCCGCAACGTAACACAAGCTGGGCTAGAGAGAGTCAGGGAAAAGTGTCCTTCAGTAATGCTGAGAGCAGACAGAAGTGCTAACATGATCCCAGACAGTAAGCCAGAAAAAAAGCTGATGCTTGAAAAAGCATCAAGAAAATTGGTTCAGCTTTAAATGGAGCAAAATAATCAGTGTGGGTATTTTATCTCACTAAGGTACTGTGGGTATTTTATCTTGCTAATGAACTGTGGCTACTTCGTGGATTCTGGTCAAGTCCAAACAAATGGTTGTTTTGTGAAGGGTGTACTGGGAAAATGCATGCATCTCCTCCTGGATGGGCTTCAGGAAAAAAAACAAAACCCGTTTGCTCTCTGTTGTTCCTTGAAACTGGAAAACATTGCATTGCTGTCACAAAATGCCAGACCTGCTGAAAACTGCAGTTCTGGTACCCTCCTGCTGCAGGTGCATCTCACTCAGAAGAGGAACCAGCAGTGTGTTTATTAAGACCAAATATGGAGTTCAGTAAATTTTATGGACCATTAAGAAAGTTTAACAGCAGTTTGACATGGCGCAGTAAGTTTGATGGCAAGGTTCACTGACTGCATGGAAGAAACACAGATAGAGTGAAGTGAGGCAGAATGAGTCACACAGGGACCTGAGAACGCAGACATTAAGGAATAGCCTCCCACTGGGTCACAAGATTCAGACTGGACCCTGCACTTTCAAAATTCTTGATGTATTGGGCAAGAGCATAAAGCCACAGCAGAGAGAGCCTGAGTCACTGTTGGATTTTCACAAATTTCAGGGCAAGAGTAATCTGGATATACCCTTCTGTTAAAGGGTATATCCAGAAAGTCATTCCATCCTAAGGAGGGTAACCATTCCCTGAAAGGTCTTTCTAGCAAAAGCAGAGTACTAACCACCAGCACTTCCTCAGTGATTAACAGTGGCAGCTAATTTACCAAGCTTTTTTATTTAATGAGGGAAGCATGGCTTCAAGGCACACAAAATACAGTTTGACCCTCTGCATGATGTACTTACATAAAGATGCACCAAGTTATTTTTTAAAGCTGACATTAAAGGAATTGCAATATAAACAAGTGCTAGTTCAGAAAACTAACCCACAAGAAAAGACAGTGACTGAAAGCCTGTAGCTTTAAATGCTAAATTAAGAACACACTACAGACCAGCTCTATATAGACACCCATTTCTAACTGCAAAGTACAAAACCAGTAGCTATTTTCATCCCTAAGCACAAGGCTGTCCCTTTCCTGCACAGTGCTCTGGTACCTGAAAGTGAAACCTTTTTTCACATGCTTTTGATGCTACACCACTGTCTGCAACATTTGACATCAAAGAGGACTTCACAGCTCTCAACATAACGGAATATACTTACATCTACTTCTGATCCTGGTTAAGTGATCCACAGATATCCTTGGTACTCTCTAATTTGGCTCAGCTAAGAAATAAATCACAGCATTACAGCAACTTAGTCAAACAATGCTGCAATTCTAGAGAAATACTTGATCTGTATGAGCATCTGTAAGAAACGCTCACCCAGAAAACCAATGAGGAAAATCAATTATTGCATCTTCATTACTAAGAGATATTTAACAGCGTGGACACTGTAAAACTGGTATTTCATTAACACCTTCCTGAAGTTTAAGTAAGGCCCTTACACACCACAAGGTAAGGCAGAAAACTGGAAGTGCGGACAAGGACAAACAGCAATCCTCCCCCAGCACTGACAGCTGTGAAAGGACATTGCTGAGCTGAACAAATTTACTGTGATGTGAAATTGGGAAGCTGACACAACTTCTACCTTGGATACACAACAGCAGTTCCACACACTGCTGACAAGCCAAAACAAGGTATGAATGTACACAGTCACCGCAGCAAGCAAAGACCTCCTTGTGCCACCAGCTCTCCCAGCATCCTGTGGTGAAAGACATGTCTCTAGGTGTAATAGGAACAGATTTTCAAGCAGCTACAAGATATGAAAGCACATTTGCATCTATCTCCATATTACTTAAGCCTTTTTGCCAGTTTTCTACCAGGAGGGGGGGTGGGTAAGGAAGGGTATTTTGCGGGGTTAGTGGTTTGCTTTTTAATTTTCTTTTCTAGAGCTAAAAAGGTTCTTCAAACACTCTCCACTTGATTTCTTTGCCTATTTGTATAACAATGCTCTAACTTACTACTTTGTTCTTCCCCTCCTTAAATGGGGATATTTGTTCATAAAATGGTAAAATGTGAACACAATTGTATTGATACATTTTTTTTCAGCATCAGTAATGAATTTACTTAATTCACAATCCAATTTAAAAATTGCGTACAGAAAATGATGACATTTTACTTAGGGTATTATGGGAGGATGGAAACATGTCTATGGTTTTCTTTAGTTCCAAGCCATTTAAGATCCTTCAAGCACAAACCTTTAATCAACTTCCCCTCTGATTTTACTGTAAACTGCTTCCAAAAGGTCTTCATTATCCAGAAAGCCAACTGCACAGTTCATATAAAACTGCCATTTTTAGGCACAGTTCTATTACTTTCTGTGCTGATTGAAACAGGCTGACAGATCAGTGCCACTAAGTCAGACACATCCACAAGGTGTAGAAGGCAATAATACAGGACTTAATACAGCAGTTTCCTCACTTGTATTTAAATACTGTAGTTTTTACCTATTAAACCTACACATTCAGGCCAAGATGTGACTATATGTCCTCACAACACAGTGATGGGACACTGACATGTCAGTCCAATTTGAAACCTAATACACAATGAAGCAGGAAACCAAGTGTGCATGATTTCAGAGCCCTGAGACCCTCCTTCCCCCAACTCCTGATCCCCCTCAAATGTTTCACTGCAGTGTGGTCTTTGATCATAGCTAGGCTTTTGCCTTTTTCAAGAGCCAACAAATAGTCCTAACTGAGAGAACTTCACCAGATAAAACCCAGATTTGCAAAATTTTACAGCTTACCAAGCCTTCCCTCTGAGCACTGGCAGCAATACAGCAGCTCAGTGTTGGACAACCAGGAAATTTCCCAGTCAATCCTTGCTAACGTACAACAGACACGAGAGAAAACAACAGGAATTTCTATCCTACACTCCAGACTCAGATGGACCAGTCTTGCCTCGGGTGAGATGACACCAATAAACATTTTCATCAGCCCTCAGTCCCCGCAGCATCTTCCCAAGGAGCTGAGGTAGGAAGAGGCTGGGGGAAATGGGAGGAGAGCAGCTCTGACTCACCTGGGGACAGTCTCTCCCCTTTTCCTCCCCCAGGTGCATCCTGCTCTGAACACCAAGCAGTGTTTGTAGCTTGACATCAACGATGTCTTTCATAGAGACAATGGGCAATTATCTATTATCCAGCACTTTCCTAAGGCACAGAGCAGAGATCTCCTTGTGCAGTACACTGCTGTCCCAACCAAATAGGAACATCAATCACCGTGTAAGGCAAACCATGCTGATGACAATAGTTACAGCTGCAACAAAGGGAGACCAAAGGCAGAACTACAAATGTGAATAAAATCCACAGCCTCAACTACTACCCTGTCCCTTCCATTTTAAATTTTGTGTACTCTGAGCAGGAATCAACTACATCAATGTGTCCATTAAAAAATATAAGTATTTTGAGCAAAATAATTAAAGTTTTCTGAATCAAGGTAGCAGCATGCTGTTGCTGTCAACAACTGCTCTGGAGGAGCAAAATGTTTAAACAAAAAGCAAGAAGGAACCAAGCACAGCATGAACTTGTATTGCAGCACGAGGAATGAACAGCACTGCACCCGACCAGCCAGGGCCTCAGGCCAGTAGAAGGCAGAGTACCAGGCTACAGAGCACAGTCAGGCAGGGTAAACATTTTAAGTTGCTTCAAATGTCACACCCTGTCTCAACACTGGGAGACACTAATTTCCTGAGACAAAATATAAAAGTATGAAGCCTGAGTAAACCAACCACAGTTCACAAATGCATACAAGCAACCGAGTCTTGAATTTGCTTTATTTTTCTCTGCAGAAGGAACCCTGCACAGGCAATTCAAATTAAAACAAAATAAATATGTGAATATTCATGTAAAACTGTCCTGGCTAATGAACAATTATACACAATGTACAACTCTTCATGTTCACTGGGAGGGCTTACAAATGTACTATTCTCAACAAAAACGCACCAAAATGTTTCCATGCAAACTTATCAAAAGTGACCAAAAAAGGAGAAAAAACTTACCGATCATAATTTTTTGTTTTGTTTTTCTTTTTTTTTTTTTTACAATCACAAAAAAATAAAAACATCTAATTTTTTGTTACATTTAGAGTAACTAAAATGTGGCCACCATCTATTAAGATCTGGTTTTATGCTCCTAAAACATCTATGGTTACTGTAAAATTATGTCAATGATGAATTGGACTCAGGGCACTATTTGTAGTAAAAGGAAGATGATTTTGTTCACAGAATGTTAATAATCTGTGTCTGAGCCCTCTGCATTGTCCACATTCCGGGAGAGCATGTAATTGTCCATGTCTATAGACCTGCAATTATTGATTGCATAGCGCAAACGCTCTGCCATGATTAGTTGACTGGAGTAAGGTGGGAGCCTCAGTTGAAAGAAACAAGTCTGTGAGGTAGGCAAGCTGTCGTAAGGCTGTGGAAATGGATAAAAGGTGGGACACTGGTAAGTTGTGAATGAAGTTAAAAATGCAACATATCCACATTTCATTGCTCCTTGCCTCTACCATTTTCACATTCTATCTCGCATTCCTTTTAAGAAGCAGACTAACCTCCCTTGTTTACAGCATTCATTCTGTCTTTAAGTATGTCCAAAACCACTGTAGAACCTACTCTGCAAGTAACTCAACCCACTACTGAATTCAGCCTTTTGAAAAGTTGATCACGCTGCTGTTTAGCAGCCCACTGCAAGATACCAAACAATGTTCAAATTACATACCAGTGTGCCTTAGCGTAAGGCAATCTGAGAGACACCTAACCAAAGATGACAGACAAACCCATTAGCTGAGATTTTGTCAAGTTTTTGGTTCATGTTGTTCACAGAGAATGTGCTTTCACTGCACAAAACCCCAAAGTAATTCCAAATGAATGCACCCTGTATGTAAAACAATATACTGTAAACTCATTGCAGTGGTTTTAAAACATTAAGAGTTCACTAGTGGTCATATGTTGCCACTTATATGAAATTAGAAACAGAAAGAAAATTACTAAATGAACAGAGATTGCAACAGTTACAGTAGACAAATGTTTGTTTCTTGTCTTGATCTCCATTCACCAATTAAATTAAGATGCAATTCATGCAGCCTATGTCCTTCTATACAACCAAAATGTCTGAGTTTATTAACTCATAGCATATCCCATCCTATACTTCTGTAAATTTACAATGATGGAAACGGTCTCCTAGTGCCAAACCACAGACTATACTACAGAGGAAATAATAATAATAACAACAATAACAGTAAGAACAATAATAACAACAACAATAATAATAATAATAATACCAATGTCTTACCCTATCAACCTTCATTATTTGGAATCGCTGAGAGATATCAGCTGTGTTGGCTGGCAATCGAGATCTTCCTGACACAAACCTCATGAAAAGGACTCTCTCCTCATTGGAAAATTCTTCCAGGGTATGCCAGAACCACTGCACCAGCTGATGCTGCTCATCAACTTCTCTGTACCGCACAACCTTCTTCAGAACCTCAACTGATATTTCTGGCATTCCACAGACCATCTGCTCCAACTGCTTGGCAGTCAGAAGGGACAGCAAAGGAACGGGAACAATCCAAGACATTCCTTCCCTGACAGCAGCCACCTATTGGCCAAAAATGGGAGACGTTTGAAGTGCAACTGTCTGATCTCTGTCACTTCCTGGACCATCCAAACACAAAAGTAACTTTTCAGCTGAGAATTGGCATCAAGGGACAGAATTACCAGTGTGTGCCAAATACAGCCACCCCCACACGCAGGCCCTGAAAGCACTGTATTGTTTCTCAAAATCCTGGAGAATATTACAGGTATTTTTAATTGCAATCGCACATTAAAGAACACGTTCTGATCCAAAACAGAACTATTTAAAAAAATTACAAGTTGGCAGCACAAATAATGATGGCTAAACCAAACAACTGTGTTAATACAAAAAAGACAGTTGGCAGCACAAATAATGATGGCTAAACCAAACAACTGTGTTAATACAAAAAAGACTTTGTTCCAGCTCAGATGCATGGTGAAAATGCTGTACTTGTTCTGTAAGACTTGGAATTTGGTACCTCTGATGAGGAAGCTGTTTTCTAATGCAGATAATATCACACAGGCATCTTTACCTTATAATTAGAATACTGTGTTCATAAGGGTCACTATACAAATGACAAAATACACAGAACTATGCAAACAGGTAATGAGCACTTCCCAAATGCCGTGAAATATTTGCAGGATTTGTGTTGTAACAAAAGAGAATCAGTTCCAAGTTAAACAAATGTTTGGCAATAATATTTTCTTTAGCCAGTCTCTGTCACATGTCCAGTTAGAGTACCCAGCATGCAAAACTGGAGGTTTTTTTCTCAAGTATAGTTACTCAAATGGAAGACCAGCTCTGACTTCTAACGCTCTTTTGCCAACAGAGCAATTACTGAGAAAAAACAAGACTAAACTTTAAAAAAGGGCCAAAACAGTTTGTGAAGAAGAAAAAATCACAGAGACCCAGAAATATGCAGAAAGCCAAGCTTTTCTTATCACTGAATAAACTGTAATGGAAATAGGCACAAATCACCTCCTGTTCCCACTAACAACAGGGCCAGGTCACAACGAAGTTCTTACCTGCCGGTCCATTTCATGGAGTCTGTATTCAATTGCCCTTTCCACATACTCTTTCCTGTTTGAAAAGGTAAGTGGGATACTGTTCCCTCCAGGGATTATGGGAACCATTTTACCATCAGCACTTTGGCCAACAAAAGAATCTAGAGGAATCATCTGTTAAGCAAAACAGGAAAAGCCTAAGTCACTCCAGTGATCCAAGTATAGCATTTTACTACAAGTCATCTAGAACTACATACAGTAAATGCACACAAAGTGCTTGTTATCCCAAGAATGGAGACTGAAATTATAGGAATACTGATGTGAAGGTCACTCTGATAAAGTAACTGCTTTCAGAATAAATCTAAAAGCACCAACTTTCTTATCTTACCTCATGGAAATTTTCTTCAGTAATCCCACTGTCTTCAATGTGAAGAATGCTGTTGAGGGTCTGCACATAGAGCAGATCTACCTCCTCCAAATCCTCCAAGATGAGTGGGATACAACAAAGTTGCTTCCAGACCATTGGAGCCAAATGAAGATCTAATGGCTTTTTTGTACGAATAGCTACACCCATGAGAATGCCCAAGAACTTAAACTGCATCAGATGTTCATCTAAACATGCTGAAGGGTTAAAGAGAAACCTGAAAGGACAATGAAGCAGTGAAAAGAGTATGATTTCTATGCTACTTCATTAAAGCAAAAGGGAAAACACTTCTAAGCACAGCACAGTAACTGCTAGCACACTTATCAGCAAGGGCTGTCCAAATAAGATTATTGTTATCTTTAGCTGTTAAAACATTGGAGGCTGAGGGAGGCAGAACTCCTGAGCACAAAGCCTGGCATCTTGAGGTTACTCTGAATTCTGCCATCAGCAATCCAGCAAGCCCATATTAAAGCCATGCCCTGGCTCCACAATGAAGTGACAACACACCCTGAAGAAAAAATATACTAGAGACGATCATGAAGTCTCATCATTTGATATAAAACAGTCAATAGAAGATTTGCATTTTCACCCACTACCATCTGCAATAAAAGCAAGTCCTGGAGAACTTACCTATCCCTATTGTAGCCTACTTCAGCTGTAGCATTTGGGGAAGGAATAAGCAGGTCTACTATTCCAGTTTCCAGTTCCTTAAAAATCAACAACAAAAAAGCCTCCTTAGAAAGAGGGAAAGCAAACTTATGAAAGAACTATTAAGACATTATAGCATTACAAGACAGAATATTTCACTACAGTGATGACTATTCCTTACAAATTGATGTGAAACACTGAGATAAAGTAAACGTGGTAGGATGATTTTAAGTAGTAAAGACATGTTTATTTCAACACCTGTCTTTATGTCAGGCTACAATTTTTTTTTCCTGTGACTGCACTGTGACACAATCCTGTTACATGTTTCCAAAATATTCACATACCTGACACATTTCTGTAATGGTGTCATCAAACACTCCACCTGCATCATCAGCTCCTTCTCCAACCAGTTTCACTTTCCAGGCACGGGAGGGTAAGCGAAGGTCTGATGCATTCAGCTTTACCACTTGCCTTGCTATCTGGACAAAAATGGGCTTGCACTTCCGACCCCTTTGGGGAAAAAAAGACAGCCACAAATGTAACTCACAATCACGTAAAGGCTCTGAGTCAGTCAATCAACAAAGCTGTCCAGAGAGAGCTCAGAATGCCAAAACAGAAGGCAATGCATGAATCTCAGTATGCCCACGAGGTGTAACCCCAGGCCTGTGAGAGCAGCACTGACCTGGTGGAGATCCTTTTCACAGTGATCTGGGGCCCGTAGTTCTTGCCCTGCACCATGGTTTTGCCTATGGAGCGCACCATGGGCAGGGTGTACACCCGCGGTGCCAGCAAGGGCCTCAGCTGTCCCTGCACGATCCCCCACGTTCCAGCATTGTAATGAGATGTACTGTTCTGCAATAAAGCAAAAATGAGGATAAATGTAACAATAAAGAATATAATTCCATTCTTTAGAGAATAAAACCCTGACTGGCACTTCAATGTTTCAGGACACAGGTCAGGACTTTTTGGTTTTAGTTTTGAGGCTAGTAAGCTTTTGGAAACCAGAACATTGACTTGTCAGTGATCGCATAAGTGAAAACGTAAAGCAATACCTTCATAAAATTTGCTTTGTTCCTGAATTATTTCTTTTTAAGTTTTTTTTTTTTTTACCAGAAAATTACAGAGCCTATTACTAAGGTCCATCTAGATCTGGTCAGAAACTCTCTAGCGGAACAACACAGTCAAACTAGTTTTTTCAAATGGAATTTTACCTGGTTATTGGGACTTAGGTTAAGTAATCGCCATGAAGAGTACATGAGGTCAGAAAAATGGTACAGCAGTCTCAGCCTTGCTCTCACTGTGTGAATGCTCACTTCTTTCAGTGCCCCATACTGGGGTGGAATGGCATCAGGTAAACCAAGCTGCAAAGGCACTGAAACACCTGCCACGAAAAGAGAAACCAAGCACTGTTTAGAGAAAAGGGAGCTGTATTGCTTTGGCTGGGATGAAGCTGATTTTCCTTGAAGTAGCTTCCACCGTGCTCAGCTGCCTCCTGCGGTTAAACCATGACAGAAGCCAAACTGAGACCAAGATAATTTGGGTATCAAATGAAACAAGGTATAGATATAAAACAAAGGCAATTTTTTCTTAAATATTCAGAAATTCTTGTCACACTCACAGCCCAGGAGACACCAGGACTAAAGAAAAGGCCAGACAAAAGCTCAGTTGCTCACCTGGAGCTCGAGGGGGCACGGGCGGAGCTGTCCAGGCCGCGCTGTGGCAGCGGCCGGCCGAGATCTGCCGCACGTTCTTCCCCTGCAGCACCGTCACCAGCGTGGGCTCCCGCACGTGGTTGGTGTGGCCCAGCCCCAGCTGCCAAAGGCAACAATCAACAGCTGATGACATTTCTAAAACTCTCCAAGCAAGAATTCAGAGCCAATGGTAAAAAAATCGTATTTGTTTACAGCATATATTGTGATTACAAGTATCTGCCACATATATATATTTTTTTACCTTTTATTTTTGACAAAACACTGCACCTCCACCCAACAAGAGTAACAGATCCAGGTGTCAGAGAGACCTGAAAACAGCTGAAAACGTCTTGAAAAATCTTCCCCAGACCAAGGATCTGATCCATGCTTCTCAGTCCTGTATTGCTGTATCTCTCATACATAGACAACAAAGCTCCTATATTTTCTCTGCTATTTAAACTGCATTTTTGTTCTAGAATGTACATCCTGGTTTATGAAAACAGTTTGTGTAAAGAGAACATTTACTGAAGCTGTTGTGACTTTTCACTGTTTCGTATCATACCCTAACTTCATATTCTGTGAGTTAAAAATTTTCTATCACAAAAGTGTATTTTTTCCCCACTTCATACAAAACCAGTATTTTGAACCACAAGGAAAATCATATAAACAGCTTTCAGAATGAATTTCTCTACATTTTTACACTATTTTTTCTCTTCCAAAAAGACAAAGTGCCATATAAAAAACAAACCCAAATACAAGTAATTTTAAAAAACCACCTCAAAGTTTCTCAAAAATTATTCCAAAAACCTTGCTCAACCAGCCTTCTCAAAAACTCAATCCTAGAACAGCACAGGATGAAGTTTGCCCAAACTTCCTGAAACACTAATCCTGAAGTAGCTAATCCATCAAGAGACTTTCTTAAATTTGTAGCCTGCAGTTGAAAAATTTGAGTTATATACATGGTGAAGAATTTCTCATTTACTATTTTTTTTCTGACTTAAAAAAATCACTCCTTTAAAAAGATTCATTTATATTTTCATTATGAAAAGCATCTAAAGAGTTCAAAAATATGATTGACACCAACCATAAATTTTATTATATTGGAAAGATTGATGACAGCTTAAGAATTAGGAGAAAATCTGCAAGTTTTAAAGAAAGCTTGGATTAGAGTAATTTGGGTAGCACGTTTTGAGTGCTTTCCCAAACTGGTACCATGGAAGAGCACACAGAGTAAACAAGAAAATAATGGAAACTGCCTAAAACATGATCATGCTGAGGGGTGAAGGAAGGAAGGAAAATCAAAACCTTCTTTTCCACTGAAGGGAAGCCATGCCCAGCGCAGCTGTGAAGGGCAGCAAGAGGCTCCCGGAGGTCAGGAGCAGGGAACAGGACGTACCTGGCCTTCGGAGTTGCTGCCCCAGGCGTAGACGTCCCCCGTGGAGGACAGGGCCAGCGTGTGCTCGGCGCCCACAGCGATGTCCTCGATGAAGACCCCGGCCAGCAGCGGCACCTGCTGCGGCCGGTTGTGGTTGCGGGCGCGGCCCTCGGGCAGCCCAATCAGGCGATCTGCAAGAACAAGCACCAGGTTCCAGGAGCAAGCAGCACTCAGGGCAGGTTCTATTACAAGGCAGCAGCAGGGGACGGACAGACAGCAGTGCTGTACAGTCCTGAGGCTGGGACACATGGGGAACCCTTTGGGTTCACAGGGCGTGGGTATTCCCTGCAAACCAGTGCTGCCTACAGTGCTCGTTTATACTGCTGAAGCTGTTGCGTCCATGGTCAGTCTGAAACAAGACCAAATTCTACTAAACCAAGGCCTTTAGATCTAAATGAATGGGTTAATAACAAATATGAATTAACTGACTTCAGAAGTTTCTGCATGTTTCAGTCAGTGCACATGGAAATCCTCCTGCCTAGATTGTTGAACGTGTGTTAAGTATGTGCACTTAATTAGACAACATAAACTCTGAAGTAACCCAATGTTTTTGGATGTGTGAAATTCAACGAAGTTTTGGGAAAATGCTCTTCTAAAAGTAAGTTAGTAAAATGAAAGGTTGTTCTGAGGTCAAACTAGACAGAGTTACAAATCTGGATTTCAGATGTATGTTAAAATTGCATCATTCAAGTTTCAAAATTTAAATTAGGGCAGCATGCTTCTAAAAAGTAGTACTAAGTCAGTCTTAGAAATACCTCTTAATATTCTTCCTTTTCACCTGAAATATACACAAGCCTATACATGGAAACATTCAAAGAGCAGTTTGTCTTACCTTGGCCAAAAGTATACACATGACCATCTTTTGTCAGCGCAACAGAGAACTGAGTTCCACAGGCAACTTTTTTTATTCCAATTCCACAAAGAAGATCCACTTTCTATGGAGTAAAGTGAAAGGAAGAGCAGCTATAGTATTACAAGGATATAAACAGAAAGCAAACACAAATTTAATCTGTAATTGTTTCCAAAAAAAATATTTTTTTATTCCCACTGTGCAGCACACACATCGTAGGATTATTTTAATTAACACTTGAAAATTAATATCGGAAACAGACACAAATTAATTAATACAGGAAACAGAATTTTTTTTTCAATGGAATGAACACCTTATACTATGTATGATGATCCAAAATACCTTTTCTTTTCTGGGAGTGAGGGGGAGTGGCATGGGAAGAAGTAAATGGCTGTGTAAACAACCTTCTCCCCAGTTTCCAAAAGAAGAAATGTCTCTTCTCTAAGATAAGCCTCATATTTTCACTATTTGTACTGCTACTGGGACACAGCCACTATGACGTACACAAAACTCTTGAGAGCAGGCTCAGCATAAAGTGTTATCAGAATTATTTGTGCCAGATTGTGTAACAACAGCATGGAATTAGTAACGTCTGGAAATCACACTCTCAACACTGTGCAACATCTTTAACAGCACTGAAAGTTTATGCAAAGAATCATTTCCCTGGGAATCTAACCTGTGGTGAAGACTTTGCAGTGGAATTTCCCAAACCAAGTTTACCATAATCTCCATCTCCAAAAGCCCAAACCATCGAGCCATCTGTTGACACAGCCACAGTGTGATTGAGGCCACAGGCCACCTGGGTGAGAGAAATAATGTTAATACCACTGCTTTTGCTGACTTACTAACTCAAACATACCAACTACCTTTAAGAAGAAAAACTGTGTTTTAAAAATGAACTATCCCAGTAAAACCACTGAAACTTCCATTGCTTATTAGAGTGTCTTCAAGACATTGGGACTGAAAAAATACAGCAGTATTTTTTCAACACTTGCTTTCTCTCAGCTCATAGAACCAAAGGATAGTATTATGGCACACATGTTCCCTGCTTATAAATACAGAAAAACTCATGAATTCATGCTTAAAAATGCCTAAATCTTGTAATGTTAAAAACATGGGCAGTTTTGCACAAAGAGGATCAAAAGAGTCAGGAAAGTAATTATTTTAAAAAATTATACATAGTCAAATTCTGCCATCATAATCAAAATAAAAGCCAAGGTTAAAAACCACAAGCGAACACTTAAATATGTTAAAAACATGAGCTTTAAACTAAGACACATTGCTAATTTTAGATAAACCATGCCTGGCCAATCTGGTAACCTTCCAGCGCCGTCACTCTTTCTGGAAGTTTCTTATTGGAAGTATTTCCAAGTCCCAGTCGACCATAATCACCATTTCCAAATGTAAAAAGTTTGCCATCTGCTGTCACCACAGCTGAGTGTTTGAAGCCACATGACATCTGGAAGTAAAATAAGCATTATTTTTACACAGATTTTAGATTTGGGTGGATTTCCTGACCCTAAACTGTATTTTTTAAAGAGCTAAAATGCAGATGTTTTAGTATTAATGATTTCTCCAGCAACTCATCTCCTAACTCTTTTCAATGGCCTTGTTACGGAGGGGGACTGGAGGGCATTTGCATGAAGAATTTGCTGTGTGCTTATTTAATTTTTTTACAAAGAAACATTTAGTCAAAACCAAATATGGTTTTGTGCATTGTTAGTACTTAGGAAGAGGTCTTGGTGACCAGTTCTGTAGGTCAAAGTCACCTGACAAGGAGGAAGGGAAGCTTATAAATCATGTCAGCATTTTGATCATCTTTAAATCACCCCTTTCTTCCATACTCTTGCTATTTTCAGTCCTCTCCAGTACCAACTGTTTATTAATATCTCTGTGGTATTGACATCGTTTAACTGGAAATGACCACCTTGGTCCACAAAGCCCAGAGAAGTAAGAAGTTGCTTGTTTTCATGCAGCCCTACAGCACTGGGTTCCCTGGCCTGCAGCTGGAAGGAGAGAGAAATATTCTGAAACCTGCACAACTTCTTCTCCCTGCAGAGCCTCGATCTGCCTGGGCCTGCGCTGCCTGTCGCTGTTCCCGTGGCCCAGCTTGCCATAGTCCCCATCTCCCCAGCTGAAGACTTCCCCGCTTTCTGTTAAAGCCATGGAATGTCCATCAGACCCACAGGAGGTCACAAGCTGTGTCACAACAAAGCCTGGCAAAGACAAGTGAGAAAACAAAGCTTAGCATCACTTATAACAGACTCTTACATACATTTATCCATGGGTGCCTTGTGGCAGCCAATTAGGTCTGGGGAAAGGAACAAACCACAATAAGGCTTATTTTTATAGCAATTAATTTATTTTTATTTTGAACAAAACCTTTGTTTTCTTATGGAGAACCTGGGCTTCTGTCCTGCCGTTAGTTTTGAAATTAAATGTTCCTATTTGAGCAGACAGTTTTCCCTGAAGCCTTCTTAAAATTAAGGAATTTTAACATAATGCTATTTAAATCTTAAGGAAATACGAAGATGTTGTTTATTTGTTCAAATTTTTAATTAAAAATGACAAAATTTTAATGAGTAAATTTGTAGAAGAGCATCAGCAGAAACAATTATACTAATTATCAAAATGCTTATTGGTGTTCCATCACTGGATTCCTCTCAAACCCAACAGTTTTACCTTGCAGTGCTGAAATGACAGTTAAGACATGAAGATCATCAGAATTTCCTTGTCCCAGTCGCCCATAGCTCCCTTCACCACAAGCCAAAACTGTGCCATTAGCCTGGATGACAAAAGTACAATTCTGACCACAAACCACCTAGGTTAGAAAGACATGAAGGAATGTTAATAAATTATATGCTAAATGCAGCAATGCTGTAATACTTGCATTTATATCAAGACAATATTCTATCAAGTCAATGTTATCTCAGAAAGCAAAACTGCCACATGTATTATGTGAAAGCTGTGCAGGTATTTTCAAATCACGCTCATATAAAATAATTCTGTGTTGTCAGATTTCAGTGGCTTCTTGGTTTGAATTTGTCAAATAATTTAAGGTTTCCTTTCTAATGAAACCCATGTTTTGAGATATTTGGAGTTAATTCAAACAAAGTTGAAGAGACATTTGGAGAAGGATTTTGACAACTGTACAAACAAGAGACGGCAAATGATGAAATCATGACTGGTTCTAAGTGATCACCTGCTGGGCCTGGGAGAACGAAGGTGCTGCCACTGGCATCATGACATTTCTGCCAGCCTCTGCCAGCTGCCCATGCCGTCCTGCTCCCCACAGGTACACGTCACATTTGCCTCCCAAGTGCCAATCCTAGGGAAGAGCACGAAAGTAGGCTTTAGAACAAGATCAGTTTCAACAGCTTGCCACATTTTAAAAGAATAAACCCCTCCAAAACACCCCACACCCTCCAAATCATCAATTTTACTTACCTCTGGCCTCGATGTTGCCCAAGACATGATCTGTTCATCCATGCCATTGATCCACTTACTGTTATCCTACACAGCAAAAGCCACATTTACCACATTCAGCTCAAGAGATGCACATTATTTTTCTGTTATACAATACATATTTTCCTAAGAACACTATTTCGATTACTCTAAATAATTTAGCAATAAGAACAAATGTGGACAGACTAGCAATAACACCGTTATACATCACTTGTGATCCAAATCAGTGAAAGAAAAACGAAATTCATGATGAAGTAATCTTTTACTACTTACTGATGCATAGGGCTTTTTGAAGTTTCAACTGCAAACCCTGGCTTGAAATGTTATAAGCTTGCTTATAAAAAATTCGTAATTAAAAATTACTGTTTTGGTTTACATAACCAAAACCGTAAGTCAAAGAAACTTGACACCAGCAAAATAATTTTGTGTGGCAATGTGACAAAATGTTACTCTTAAAATAGCACTACAAAGCTCTACAGTTCTTCCTATCACACATGAAAATTACTGTTATAGTTTTAGGTTGTTTTGTATTTTAATATGCAACTGACTTGCACTCACACACACACAGAGCAATCTTAACAGTATATTCTAACCAGCTAACTAAAAAATAAACTTACACTTATTGCTGATGTTTACGTTACTAAATACAAATGTTTACAGCTCAGAGATGTTCACTACATCATACCATGTGCTCGGTAACAGCACATTTCGCTGTTGAGACAATACATCAACTTTTACCATCAGGAGATTAAGTTCATCCTCTGGAACAGGCTCCAGGTCTGGCACAGTGAAGGACTCTGGGAACTGAGCTCCCTTGGCCAGGGCTTCAGCAGCTTTTATGGTAGTGGAGAAGCACTCGAGCCAGGCCCATTCCATAGGGTTCCAGGCAGTGGGGTCAGGGAGGCAGGTCTGGTGGTGAGGGGGCACCGAGGGGTTGCAGAGCAGCTGGTCCAGGTGCAGCCCCACAGCCAGCGATGCCAAGCACTGCATGTAGGGGCTGTGAACTAGCTGGTCCCCACACACCACATGGGGCTGCAGGAAGAGAAAGACAACAGCCAGTTAGAAAAACGTATCAATCACTTCAAAATACAAGTCCTTAAAAGCTAGTCCTGTAGAACAATACCTTCCCCCACGCTTAATCAAAGTTTTTCTAACATTTTAAATAGTTTCAAATTAGGAGACTACTAGCTTTGAGAACAGTGAAAGATATTTCAAGTAGAATGCAGTCAAGTCTTCTGGGTTCTCTGATGAAAGACTGAAACCAGCTAAGATCTAAATAGTGAACTCATGTCAGCCATGACTGCTGAACATTTGCATGACTCATACCTTTTCATAGGCGTACTGCTCCTGCAGCATCACGGGCAGGCGCTCCAGGAACGCGCGCATGCACGGAGCCATGTTCAAGCCCAGGACTCCCTGCTGCTTCAGCGCAGTCCTGCACGTTGCCAGCACGTGATTGGAAGAGATCCACTCTGAGGTGCAGTTCACCACCAACACGTCCTGTTCAACAGCAGTCACGTGACACATTAAAAATTAAAAATTCACAAAGTGGGATCATTCAGGTCCACTGATTTATCACCAACCACCTTGGTTTCCACAGGGGCCAGAGAGCACACAGGTTTAAACATTTCTGTCTCACCTTTGATCTGTTAGAGCAGGCAGCTACTCCAACCTCAGGGATCCACACTGCAGTCTGGATAGCTCCAGACCCTATCACAACACTCTGCAATACTGAACCATCCTAGGGAGAGAAGGGGTTGGAGTCAGGTGCAGACACAGTTACAGTTCTGTTCAAATGCATACACATTCTTAAGGGATAATACTCTCAACAAGGTTTCAATAACTATTTAAAAACTGAACTGCTTAACCTAAAAGCAGAAACCTCTCATTTTTATCATATTAAGGAGATAATATAATTAAGGATTTAGAAATGTTTAATAACCCACATTATAATCTGGCTCTTTAAAGAGTCCTCAACATAAGGGACTATTGTTCTTAACTATAAATAAAGTGGCTGGTTCTGCAAAGCCTAACTGACATGACCAAACCTACTCTCAATCAATACTGAACCATAAAGTACTTCAACATGAAGCACGATTTCAATTTATATTTTATTATTTATGATGTTATAACATTATTTTACACCATGCTTTATCTAATGTATCTAACACAGGGTGGAAGCTGGTCTGATACCTTGACCATTTCACATACTCTTACTAAGAATGCGAATCAAGCTGCACCGAAGATGATCTTACCCGTAAAGACCAGATATTCATGAGGCCACCAAGGCCCCCAGACACCAATGCCAGCCCATCAGGACTGAAAGCCACAGTGCGGACAGGAGTGATGTGTCCTCTCAGCTGGAACACACACTTCACTTCCACTGCCTTCCTGTATCCATCCTGCAAGCAATTGCACACTTATGGAACACTGCACTGCGTCCAGGAAATGAAGCAGCATGACAGTGTCTGTATTCTGCAATACATACTGATCATCTACACAGATGACCAAGTTCCACTAAATAATTTCAAAACCCCCAAGACCATGGTAATATTTTATAGATATCTTGATCACATTATCAGCTTTCCTTCCCTTACAAAATGCCATCAAACATCAAAGACTACATTTCAATTTATGTAGGTGAAAATAATCTTCACTCTATTTACAAGAAACTTTGAACCCTCACTAAATTTTAGGATAAACTGATCAACTCATAAAGGAAAGAAAACAGATCAAAATATAATCTTCAGCCTTAATCTTAAATAAATTTTTCAATTTCCTGTTCTGAAAATGCCTACACATACACACATGCAATGTAAACTTTTTTTAGCAAGTATCTTCTCTCAGGGAACACTGAGATTCAAGTAATTCGCTCACATTCTTCTCCTCTCTCAACTCCACAATGAGCAAAGAGAATTTCTTACACATCAAGTTTCCTCCTTTTACCTTGGCACTTGTATCTTGCTCCCACCATCCTTCTGAGCAAGTTGAGCTGGACTGCAATGTGATTACTACATCCTGGGGAACAGTCCAGACACACACCAAACCATTGTGGCATCCCCTAAAGCATGTCAGGTGACATTAGAAAAACAAAATAAAGATATTAACTAAAAAAAAAAATCAGTGTATACCAGTAGTCTTCACCACCTTCCTATAAAACTACATTGCATCAACGGATCCAAAATACAAAGGCCTGTTCCCAATGGGTAAATGCATTCTTTTCCTATTCCTCACACCCTGTAGCTTTTCCATTTCTACTAACAACACATTCTCAGAAAAAAATATTTGGATGAAGCAAAAAAATTCCAAGCAGGACCAGCACCCAGAGCTCATGGAGAAAACAGCTGGTAACACAACCAGGGTCACTCTTTTCCTTTGGATTCTGGAACTTCACAAATCTCATGGCAAGTGACTAACTGAAGGAATATTATTTTTAAAAAAACAAAACCTTTTCTTTGCTATAGATGCTACAGACTGGTAGAAAAGACCTGCAAAAGAACTAGAGAAACAACAAAACAATGACTTACGTCGCTAACAGAAGCTGGGCCTTGGGTCCTTTCCCTGGCAGAGCACACCAGGCAATGCCATTCACCAGGGCTGGGTGGGACAGGGAGTGCAGGTGCCTCCAGCAGCCTCCCAGACACCCCCAGAGCTTCACTGTTTCCTCTTTGGCACAGGTCAGGAGAATCTTACCAGTCGGATCCCACTTCATACTAACAACCATATCCTATTGGATTTAAAAAAATGAAAAGTTGGTATGAAATAACACAGTAGTGAGGAGGAAATTTAACTCACAGAACTACTGTAACTTTTAATTACTAATAACAAAAAAAAATAATTTTCATATAAATCACAGACAGTGAATTGCAATTATAAAGTCATAGCGATACATTTCAGAACTATCAAATTAAAAAGACTTTTAAAAGTTTGCTGAAAGAAACTAAATTGGAAACACAGAAAAAGATGTTTTCTTTCCACTGCAAACCTTCTTGATTATTTTTTCCCAGATCTAGCTTTGAGTCTGAGATAAGAAAGGAAGACAGCCCACAGTAAGAAGGGAAGTACAGATTTATTGCCACAGTGTGCTCCCTTCTGGGATCGTCCTGCTTCACACACCCAGAACAGCTCTTGGAAGCACTCAAGATGCTCTTACTACACCTACATTTGAGGAATTCTGCTCTTAGCCTAACAAATAACTCACAGACTACTAATGACTCATTATTACATACCAAGCAAAGGTTCCAAACACTTGCAAGTGCATATTTAGAAAAACAACTTTTGCTTTGTACAGGAAGCTAAACAAAAATATGTGGCATGATCAAAATTAAATTTATTATGAGCACTTTTACCAAGTCAAACAATTAGTCTTTTAAATCCAGTCAACACACAGCTGTGTGCTTAATTCAGTTCTGTCACTGTATGTACACACACTTCACAGTCTCTGATAGCAAATAGGGTATCAAGTTTATCTTTCCTTTTTTTTTTTTTTTTTATTTGGTAGACTGTTCCTTTAGAGTACTCTTTTAGGTTAACACAGCTTGGTTTTTTAGTTAAAGAGGAACACTGCCCTGTAAGGACCTGTTAATCCCTGTGGAAGGGACAGGCACCTGTGAGAAGTCGATTTTTAGATACTGAGGTACTGTTTAACCACTGAGGAAGCTGGACACCACTCTGGGAACACACATCTAAAGCTGGGGCTGCATCGGAGCCCGCCAGGCCCAGCTGGCCAAGCCTTTCTCGGTGACTCCCAGGCAATGGGGGAGGGGAGGAGAAGGTGCCCCGGCCCGGCCCAGATCCAGCTCCAGCGGCTGTTAAACACCCTGCCACTCAAGCCATAGCCCGGGAGGCCTGGCCAGGCCTGCCTGGGCCCCAGCAGCCGCCAGCGCTGCCGGCCCGGGCCGAGGGAGGGGTCTGCCGAGCCCCAGATAGCAGCTACAGGCCCGGGGGATCGGGGCCGCGGGCAGGAGGCACCCAGCAGCCAAGGCACCAAGAGATCCCCTGGACAGGAGGCACCCAGCAGCCGAGGCACCCCAAGATCTTTGGGCAGGAGGCACCCAGCAACCGAGGCACCCTGAGATCCGCTGGGCAGGAGGCACCCAGCAGCCAGGCTGCTCCGAGATCCCTCAGTGTGAGGGGCTACCACCCGGCAGAAATCGTGTGACCACCGCAGACCCTGGGCACGATGTTTCCTTGCACAAATGAAACTTCTCAAGCCTTAATCCTTCTCTAAGGAGAGAAATGGCTAAATTAGAGACATGTAAAAAGACAATATGGAGATATCAAAGTCAGTGAAGGAAGAGGTAGCCCTTAGGTGCAAGAGATGACAAGATGCCTTAGTCCTAGGCTGAAAAAAATCTCCTATGAGCTGTGGTAACAAACTGTAATATGTTAAAAATATCCCTTTAAATCGTGGACAATATGAATTGGGGAAATGATTGTTCCGATTTGTAGATTTGAGCAAAGGTATTTGTGACGGACTGAGTAAATATTGAATTAAAAACTGTGATCCTATGAGATGTTTGAACAGAGAGAGATGAAATAAAAAGCCTTCTGCGCTAGTGAAGTGAAAGATCTCTGTCCCGTGAGATGAAGAAATCCTTTGTGTTTGAAGTGTTCATTTTTAAAATGACACCCCAGTATGCATGAGTCCACAGCCCATATGTAGTCACGGGAAAGGCTACGTGATATGGGAGGGTCACAACTGCAGATCTATCTCTGGGCGGCTGCTTTTGTGAAAGTGGAAAGCCACAAGCAGACTGTTCCTGTGGAAAGTTACCACAACAAATCAGGAGAGACTCCTCTCTCTAAAAGGACTAATAGGGGACTGTTTTCTAAATGGTACTGACCTAGAGTTCTAAGTTTTGTCTTTATACATTGTCTGTGAGAAAGAAAAGAAGGTGGTGGTGGAGGGGGAAGTGTTTTGAAAGTTTCATTTTCTTTCTTTTAGTGTGGGTTAATAAATCTTCGTACCCTTTAAGTTTGGGCCTGTTTTGCTTTCTCCTAATCCTATCTCACAGCAGAAAAAAACACTCAACCCCCCCACAAGTACACTATGTTAATATGTGTATCAGAAACAGGTGTGAGTTTTTAAAATAATTTGCACTTTTTATAAATAGCTTTCTAATAGAGACAACAGCATCAACAGATTTTACCTCCAAAAATTCTACGTTAGTTTAAGATAAAGTTTAAAAATTCTACATAAGTTTAATCTCTACCTTATGTGCATCGATGAGAATGGCTCCTCCTTTCTCAGCTGGCTCCTTTGTTCCTAGGAGCAATTTTCCATCTGAATAGCCCACAGCAAATGGTCTGTCTTCACTGAACCAGGCCAGGCATGTGACAGACACTGCATGAACAGAGAACACAAACATTCATTAAACCAAATTGAACTTCGCTCCTACCAAAGAGGTTTTTGCACTGCAGCTGTCTAAACTATCAAGTGCATAACGATGTCCACCACCACCAAGGCCACTTAACATATTCTGGTCTGAAAATTTTCTTGAATTCATACAGTAAAGATAAAACTGAGTGTCACTAATGACAGCTGTTGAGATTATTTTGTAGTAGTTTCCTCGTTCTTCTTTTTATGAAGATAACTGAATTTATATTCCTGACACAGTGAAAAGAACTATACCAGGTCAAAGAAAAAGCGTAGACTGAATCTTATTCATCTATCTGAGATAGGCCTCTAAAAAATGCTCTGAAAACAACTTGCTTTCCCCTTAGCAAGAAGATAATGCTTCACTTGATTCAGCAAAAAAAAATCTGTAGGCTCTCTGAAGAAGCAATATGCACAACTACACAATACCACCGAAGACGTGCTACTTTATGTCCTCTGGGACTGGAACATAAAGGAAAAATGGCAATCATTGAGGAATCCAAATGACACTGTGCACGCTACCTGTAGACAGAACAGACACTGCAGGGATCTCTACTGATTGTCCACAATGGCAAGGAATTGCAGGATTTTACCAGATTACTACGAACTGTTTGCCTCTGCTGCGGGGGAATCAGTGTGCAGACAGAGATCCCACAGACTTTTCTGCTCCCATGAACCAGAAATCATATCCCATGAACAATAACCAAAAAGAATTATATACTTCCTTAATAAAACGTGGGAGTGTGTTCCCAATTTTAATTTCAAAAACTGATGCAGTCTCTTACCATCCTTTCTGTAGCAGTGTTCCAGTTCCAGCCGGTGCATGGCTGAAATATCCACAACTTCAATAAGAGCCAGAGATCCATCCATGCGCCCAATTAACAACAATTCTGGAGCATCGCCTGTCCATGCTGCAGCTGACCCTTCTTCTGGCCAGGCTAGAGCAGATACCCAGTGAGGCTGAAGATCTAATAAGCCTTTTCCTCCTAGAAGATCAAAAAGTCTGTTAAAACTACTTCATCTTCATAAAGAAAAGAAAACAATACTACTTTCCATGGGAAAAAAAAAATCAAGAGATCTTATTGAGAGCTAGGACATACCACAAATTCACCTAAGTTACAAGAATACAAAGCAATGGTTCACCAATATAAACAGACACAAAATCTAGGTAAAAAATCTCAATTATCATTCAAGTTAGGTAGTTTTGTTAAGGAAGGAAGCTGAATTCTTCAGTACCCAGTAAAATTATACCTTTCTTTATACTATTACCATAGGCACGGTAACTGGCAACTTTCCTAAATGCAAAGCAACAGAACAAACCTTCCAATATTACAGATTACAGGAATTAAAAGTCTTCTTCTCAAAGATGTATATATATCACACATCCACTTGAGGTTAGTGCCTTTCTCAAACTTAACAGGTTCACAAGACACTGTGGGAGATGGTAGGCATTTCAACTGGACAGTTCAACACTGAGGTAAACAAACAAGCAGTGACTTGGCAGCTCCCCTTGAAAAATGCTGGACCAGGAAATGCTCACAGGCAGATCAGAACGTACCATTGACTTGCCAGATGTTCACCATCTTTTCTGTAGCTCCAGCCAGGTACTTGCCACTGATGCTCCAACAGACAAGAGATAAACTAAGGTCACTGGGTGACCCCAGACCTTCTTCAGAGTCACCTTCTCTGTAATAGAATAAAGGAATGAAATTATGAGGGAATTTTCTTCAAGCAGACAGGAAAACCTAGAACTCATATCTGAGCTAGAACCTGGAGTCCTGCCACTGCAGCAGATTTACATAACACATTTTTCTGTTCACAGTATTACATTCCCTCTAAAACCATGTCAAATTACAGAACGAGATGCTACTTATTTCCAAGAAATTTCAAGTTAGGTTTCAAATGGAAACTCTTTACCGTTACCTACTTATTTCTTGAATTTCACATCCTCAGCAAAGGCAAAATTTTCTGGGAAGTCGTGAAATGACACAATAGCTTGGACAAGAAATAAAAGAGGAGCATCTTGCTTTCAATTCTACTTAAAACTCTTCCTCCTGTTACAGTCTTGTTACACTGTTCTGAAACTCCATTTTAAAGTCTGTTTTGCCTAACTGTAACAGGACCACAGATACCTTTTATTGCCCTTAAGGTCATATGCAACGGCCACATTTTTTACTGCTTTTAGTGCCAGAACAATGAAGGCTGTAATACTGTTACATCATTCTGGTTGTTCCTTTTAAGGCAACATCTACTAGCAGCAAGCAAACAAGAATTAAGCCAGCCACTAAAAAATTGTCACTAAACAACCTAGCAGTTCACTATTGCTTCTTCATTCTTCCAAGTTCAACTCACCTATCATTCACTAAAGAATTAGATTTTAATCTTTCCTTTTGCTGTCTTCTTTTTTAGACACACCCAAATGACCAGGAAGTACTTCCAAGACACTCATGTAGAAATACATTTAGTTCCTGTATCTCAGAAGTCAGAATTCTTTTTTCACACTTGAATCAAATGACCAGACTTGCAATGATCATGTTATATGCTGGAGCTGTCCACTGGAACCCATTGAAGGGATATTCACTTTTCTGCTATATGACAGCCCCATGCCATTTCTATTTTACCCATGTCTCCTTATATCAATTAATTAAGGATGTTTTTAACCAGCATTGACGTGATCTCTTTATTGACACTCTTACCAGCTTGACATTTAAGTTCTGTTTTCAGTTTTAAGCTATTTAATTTATTTTGCATGCCATAAACACAGCAACAGAAAACAAATGAGAGATTTTTAGTGCAGGAGATAATGAGAACAGCCAACCCTGCAGTATCTTGCACAATCATAGCTTAAATTAAATATTTGTCTGTTGTAAAGAATCAACTTACAGCTTGTTGAGCACACAGGTCTGTTGCAATGAATATTGCTTTTTTGTCACATTCCACACTCTGATGGTGCCATCATTCCCACTTGTTGCCAGAAGTCCCTTTTTATTGCACCAAACACATGTCATGACCTACAAATACCAAAATAATCATGGCAAAACTGGAATTTAAAACTTGGGTATGTTTGTTCACTAATATTAAGCAAACACTAACCAATGAGACAGTGATTGAAATACCCTGTAATGACCGAACTGGATTTATTTTCCTACTTTTACAGCATTATTTACTGCAATTAAGCAGGCTTGATAGGGATGCCACGCTTCGTACAACCCAATGCTCCACAGGCTGCTATTGCACAGAATACTGCACAAATATGTTAACTTCTATGACAGAAAAATTAATGCAAATTAAGATTTAAGGAAATATTCTTTATTTATTATTCCTTAAGAGGGATTCTGATGACTTTATATACCATGAGAACATTTTCATGACCCCTTTAACTGAAGCCTCCAAGAAGCTGAACATTCTGGTGCATCACAGGTGCGATAACTTACATTAAAAAATAACTTTTTCTCCCAAAAATTACTTCCAGTGGGAAGTAATTTCAGACAGTGTAGTTATAAAACGATGTTATTTTCCTCTTTCTGTGCTCTGCCAAGGAGAGCAGGGCAGCGAGTGCAGCTGGGGAGCCGTGCTTACCCTGTTCTGGTGAGCCTCGAGCTTGATGAAGGAGCACTTGCGCAGGTCTCCGCCCATGTCGGCGAGGGTCTGCGGCACGCTCTGGTTGTCGCGGTCGTGCGCGGCCAGCGTGCGCACCAGCTGCTGCGCCGCCCACTGCCGGTGCTGCGACGAGAGGCGCGACGACAGGCAGCACGCGGCCAGCGCGTTCGCCAGCTCCAGAGGGCCTACAGCAGAGGGATCATAGCAAGGATGGGCATACAAATGGGCAATTAAACCTGCTTAGACAAAACAGTGAGATGATGCCTAGATGAGTACACACGTGAACACAACAACAACCAGCATTTCCAGAAAGAGACTAACAAGCATCTTAGCAGAACACTGCCATCATGTGAACTATAGTAAAAAATATTCTTCTGATACTAAGAGCAAAATAATCCTAATTCAGTTTTCACAAAAAGAACCTTAAGAATAGAATTCCAAATAGCCTTATTCCCACCATACGAAAATGGTTGGTCAAAGAATGAGTGCTTTCTAAACAGGAAAAGCCTCCTCTGACAGAGACCTGCCACTGGCACTGCCCTGTCCTTCCCTCTCTACCCCAGCACCAGCCTGGGGGGCGCTACAGCTGTTGCTTTGTGGCTCCCCGACCTCTCAGAGCAGAGGCAGCATCAATTTCTGCCTCAGACACAGGACAGCACTTGGGTACTGGCAATCACCTGTTACCTTCCTTAATTTCATCAGGAGGTATAACCAGGCTTCATGTCTCAGCTCTATGGCTTTGAATACACACAGGTTGAGACTATATTTTGAAGTGGTGAAAGATGCAATTAAGGAATAAGACCATATTTCTAAGTAAAATGTGTGTCATAAACTGTAACATTCCTTTGAGCACAGCAAGTTTTGTACATTTTTAAAAGTGCATCTATTTTAACATTATCCTAGCAAGCCTCTCCCTTACATACAAATGAGGAACTGAAGATCTAATGATACTTAAAAACAAAGCTGTATCATACCTTTCTTTTCAATTTCAGCTTTATCATAGTTTGGCCTCAGTTTGGCCCCTTTGTCAGCCAACAATGCTACAAGTGCTTGAGTAACCACAAAATTTGGAGATGTGACAAGTTTGTTTTCTTCTGCAATTCCTCTTAAAAAACTTGGCAAAAATTTTCTCTGAATTGGATCATCAACTGTTGTCAAGTTCACACCAGTTGCTGCAGAAATCAAATTCTGGAAAGAAATAATTGGTGATAAATAATCAGAGCAAAATGAACTATCAAATTTAGAAACATTTTCAGTTGCACAAATTGTGCGTAGTTTTACAGATTTTCCTTTTTTCTTCTCCCGTTCTCTACATAGAATTGACTCAATTAAAATACCAAAGCCTTAACAGAAAACCCTAACAGAAAAAGCACATCCATTTTCCCCCACTTGAAAAGAGTACTCAGCAGAGACATATACAGTTACTTGATTTTTACCAACAATCAAACATATCCCTGTGCAAAGCCACAAAAAAGGACTCTAATGAGATCTGCCCAGCTGAGAAGGTAAAAAGACAAATAATCAAAGTAGTCTCAAGTAATTACTGAAGTCCTACCTGTGTACATAACTGCACCAGCAGCTTTGCAGCACTGGGAGTGTTTGATGCCAAGCAGCCAACTGCAGTGCTCAGGTAGGCAAGGCAAGAGATGGGCTTGCTGGTTTTGCTGTGGATGCCCTTGGATCTCTCCATGGAGCTGGACACTGTGGATGGGCTCGTGGACAGGCCTGCTCTCCCCGCTGCCGCCAGGCACATCAAACGAACCAAAGTGCGGATGTCTGTCAATCCCAGGGATTCAAGGCCAGCTGCCAGGCTACAACTGGAACCACTGTGGAAATGGATATAAAAGCCCTGGGTTCAAAAGAACAAAATCAACAGAACTTTTTCTCTTAGCAGTATTATGTAAGTACAGACACGAGAATCGCTTCCCCAATTGCTTTGAAATTGCATCTCTATCCAACAGAACTGGGTGACTGGTTGCAAAACAAAAGGTGAAGTGTTGCCAAAGATGCCACAAACCTGACAGACAGAAGTGAGAGCGCTCTCATAACCATTGTTCTTGCCAGGAGCACTTGGGCAGCAGCTGTCACTCTTCTGAGAGCCATGACACGGTCGTGTGGATTTACCAGGGCAGCTGCTTGTTCTCCTAAGGTTATCCTGCCAGAAGAACTCTTTTCTATTGAGCCGTGACAGCCTTGGAAATAATGATGATTTGCATTAGTGTTTAAAGAAAAACAAAACAATATCATATAGTAATAAGCACAGAAGCAAAGTTGGCCTAAGTAACTGATTCATTTTTCAGTATTTCATACATACAGAACTACAACAATAATGACCAAGAGGAGAATACACTCCTGAAATACACTCCATAATTTAATTATTCTTTATTGTCAAAGAGACATGAACACAATCTGACATGCTCAATCTTAATTCCTCTGATTCCCTTTTCCATCAGAGGGGACTATTTTTAAGTCCCAACTTAAATCCATTCATCGTGTTCTGCAAAACATGCTATTGGCATCTACTGCTTGACTACGGTCACAAGTTTTACTGGCAAAGTTCAATCCTGTCAATTCATAATGCCTCACCCTCCTCTCTCTAATTTTCCTATAATAAAAGGACAATTCAGAGCTGGTCTCCACTTCCTCAGGGTGGCAGGCAGGAAATACTGTCAGGATGTTCCTGCCCTGCTTCTAGAAAAACCCCACTAAAAAGGGGTGGAGGTGGTAATAGTTGTTACCATTATTGTTGTTGATGCTGCTGTTATTATTATCATTCTTTAAATGAAATGGATTTCAAAGGTACCTATTTGCATCAATGTTTCCTCCATACTGTTGGTGGCTGTCACCATTGCAACTGAAGCACCCAGAGGGTCACTGTCAGGGAACTGAACGGGTTCAGGTACAATGCGTCGATCATTTAACCCAAGAGGCCCAGCCAGTAGTTCAAACTCCTCTTCTCCTGTCAGCTTTTCATCTTCGTCCACATCTAACATGTCCCAGTCTTCTAGAATGGGAAAAATATAATTAGACTTGGTTACAAAAGCTCAAATATGAAATTATTTCAAGTAATTAAAAAAATCAAACAGTAGAAGGTATGAAATGTGTACTGTAATCTACAGCACAGCAGCATTAGAAACTCATCTGATGTTGGCACAGACACAACAAAGTAAATCAGAAAAACAAAGTCCTGTTCTTGCCCCTCTCTATTCAGCTTGATCTTTATACTGCACAAAAGTTTTACAGAAGATTCTCTGAAGTATTCAACTAGCTCCTCTTTAAAAACACAGACATTAGGGGTCATCACATACAGCACAAGACAGCTCCAAAACCTGAAGTACAGTGAAAAGTGCAGGCATGCAGTCGTGCTTTAAATCATGGTAACAAGTGCATATTCCAAAGGACTGAATGGTAAAGATAGATGTTAGAAATTTCTGATCTTCATATTTATCAAAAAAGCATGCATTAATTCATGGGTTATAACCGAATACCCAGGCTTTTGCTTTTCATTCCCAGGGAATAAAAAAAAAAACCCGAACAAAGAAAAACCACTTTAACTGCAATTCAGTGAGGCACCTCCTTCACTTGCCAATCATTTACACACAGGTCAGCTTGTATTTACTGATCTCTCTGCTGTGTCTCACTCCACACACAGTAGAATCAGAACACCTTTTATCTAGAGCAGACAGATTTGCCCCAAGTACTGGAGCACTCATTTAGTCTCATATAGACAAATGTAGTAAATCACACAGTCGTGATCACAGGAGCTACAGAAAGGACCAGAATCATAGAACTACACAGGAAAGGTTTTCTGCACACACCAGAAGTAACCTGTTTAACATGAACGCCACCCTCAGGATGCTCTCCGCTTGGACAAAGGGAGAGAAATTAAGAACAAGACAAAAGGCCGACTATTGGGACAGCAACTTACACTAATTAATTTCTCCCACAAAGGCAGCTTAAGAAAGATATTTGAACATAAGATTTTGTATGTGCAGTTCTGGATGTAACATCTCCTCACAAGACCTTATCAATCCCAAGTTAGGTGTTTGCCCTTTCAGCTGCTTACATGAAAGACAGGGGAAAGAAGTCACAGAATTTTTTTTTTCTCTGATTTGAACTAAATAAATCCCCAAAACTAAAATACTGTATCTAACTGCAAGAGATTTTAAAATACACCTTCAGGTTTATTTACATGGAAGTACCTCTTGGAAAAAACAAAACGCCCTTCAACTTAAAAACATACCTTCATAGACACTGTCTTGTTTACCTATTAGATCAGGAGCCTGGCCTTTATACCTGTATGAAAAAATAACAAAGAAAATTACTGAGTGACTCTAATATTTTATAACTATACATAACAATTTTAAATTTGGTTTCCTATTTAGTCTAACTTTATAGTTAGGTCTACATGTATTTATGAATGATTCCAGAAAAGCCTAGTAAGAGAGAAACAGATAAAATGGCTTCTGAAACTGTGTGTGGAGGGGAGAAGCACTTCACAGTACTAATGTGTAAAAGGTCCATAGAAAAAATACTGGAATTGTCAGACAAAATTGATAAAGAGTTTTCAAAGGTCACTAAGAAGGAGGCAACATCCCAAGAAATTTTTCCTTGTTCTCAATTTAAAAAGAGAAATACCAAATCAACCTTTTTTTCCCTAAATATGCATTTGTTGAATAAGAGAATGATTTTAAGTATCAGAAAATCCTGCTAGGAATTCCTATCTCCTAAATCAAATTATTAAAAGGCTCGTAATCATGTTTAGTTTCCTTTCTTTATCCACTGTCTTCTATTTCTGCACCTTTCCGAGGCTGATGTTTTAGATTTGCTCTTGAGGGCCAGGTATTTCTCTCTGCAGAGGCCACACAGGAGGTAGTAGGGGTTCCCACTGCCACACTCCCCCCCGAACCAGCCGTCCACGTAGGAGCCGTTGCTGCGGTAGCCCTGGCGGTTGGCACTGCGCCCGCAGCCAGGGTGGTTCCTCTTCATGTGCTGGTTGAAGCTGACCACGCTGGATTCACACAGCTCACAAACCACCACTTCTTCTCTGTCTTCAGATTCACAGACGTGCTGCACAGCAAGATTTTCACATGTTATTTGTACAGAATCAGTGTCTGCACCTTAAATATAAAAACATGCCAATATCCTTAGGTGGGTGTCCCTGCACATTTCTGTCACTGAATCATATTTATATGGTTGACTTGTACAAAAGCAAAGCAGAAACATACAATTTATGACATAATGAAGACCATCTCAGAACACAAAAAACGTGTGGAAGTAAAGTTTCAGAGGAGACAATTTCCTATTTCATGTTAGATAGACTCAAAAATGCATGACGGTGTAACTTTCTATTTGTAACCATGTCACATTCAACATTGTCTCTATCTGGTTCTCCCCAGAACTTGTCTGAAACTAGATCTAAAAAAGGAGAAGAATCCTTTTTTGCTTTCAGACAATCAGATTTTACAATTATTGAGCAACAAAAACTACCATTTGTGTCAGCACATATCAAGGTTTTATCTCAATACGAAGTCCATTTTTCATAATTACATTTCTGTCCTAAGGCAGTAATTTCAGTGAGATATTTCAGTGAAACAAGAGCTCTGAAAAACTGAATATGCATCCTGCAACTTGCTTCCATATCAAAGCTAGGTAGCATCATAATTAGGTGATGAAAAGCTGAGTCTTACGAGATGATTGTCTAATTTGACATGGATAATCCAAAGATTAACAAAGTGCTGCTATTATATTTGTTTTCCATCTCAATAGTTTTTTTAGTGCTCTATACAACAATTCAGTGAGGACTGTCACCACATCCTTCCCAGAGAATGGAAAACATGACAAAATTAAATTAAGAAAAACTGATTTAAGGGAAAATGATGTTGCTACAGATTGGATACTATTAGCAGTAGCAGGAGAAGAAACATTTACAACTGTGTTTGTTATACCACACAGCTAAGCCATCTGGAACATCTACTTGATTTCTAATTGGTACCATCAGAACAACTATATGAGTTCTGTTCTCATCTTTCAGGGGAGGGAGAAGAAAACTACACGTGGAAGTGCAGAGCAAGAAACGCAAGAAACACAAGAAATCACTACTCTTAATCTAGAAGTGATGCTACACAATACAAGATATTTTAAGCACTGCTGGCACTTAATACGATATTTTCAAACAGACTCTAAGCATACGCATGTTACTTTCAATTTAAAAATACAAGCATGCAAAAAGCAGTAAGTCAAAGCAGCCCCTGCTGCAGTCACACACACCCAGGTAGGCCAATCCAGTACCTCTGGGATCCACATTCCCAGAATATCATTATCACTAGCCAAGTCTTGCCCAAACATAGCTTCCATTGCTTCATCATCAAGGTCAATCTCCAACTCCTCATCCAAGTTGAAGTCATACAGTGCCCCTGGATCTTGCTGCAAGGAGATCCCTTCCCTGCGGCTCTGGTTCCTGTGGGCCTGCACTGAGCGGTACAATCCCGCTCAAGGTGGGAGAAGAGAGAAATAGGAAAGCAGGACTTTTATTTTCCATGGCAGAGAGGTGGCTGTACTTCCAATTTCCTTTTTGTTATAATGCTTCTGCTAAACAATCTACTTATTGCCACATAAAACTCTTAAATATACATTGGCACACATATGAGGAGGAGTTTTCTAAACATCATTTTATCTACAGCAAAGTCCCAGTCCCCCTCCTACTCATTTCCTGGATAAGAAAAGCCCTGGGAATTCTTTCAGTTCCTTACCAGCACGTGCCAGCAACGTTCTGGCAGCTAAATCAAATTTGTGCCTCCGTGTGACAGCCGACCGACTACGAGAGGGAGGGCCACTCGCTGCAGCTGCATTATCCACAGGATCCAGATTATCGGGGCTACAGGAATTTGGGATTTACAGGTCAACCAAACCAAGTCTTAGAAGAACACCTACAGTAACTAAGTCATATTCATTAGCATTTTTTTCCTTTCTTTAACGGAAGAAAAAAAAGGAATACGGAATTCAAGAATCCTCTGTTTCAAGGAGCACATATATCCTGTTTTGACTGCAAGAGTTACCTCAAACAACGCAGCAAAGTCAAGACCTGTTTGATCTTCCAGAGTGCCTAAGCATGGCAGAAATTTCAAGAGAGCACTCATTTTATACCAGGTTAATTAGTAGCTTGACTAGATAATTAATCAGCTTGAATTAGTTTTTTCTCCACTTTCAAAAAAATAAAATCATCTCTGCTATTGCTGGCTGAGTCAATTCACCTTTGGCCTTACACACGAATTTGGCAAAACATGAATTTAATCGAATTTTGCTTTATTACTTGGTCTTTTAGTTAAACTGCAACTATAAGCCCTCATTTTTTTCATTCTTTTCTCTTTTTTTGTTGTGAAGAAAACATGCTCAGTTACATTCTTCCTCAGTTCTGCACAAAAACAGTGCTGGAAAAAAAATGCACCATGTACATCTAATTTAATTGCACCTTTGCTTCTGCTCATGGTGTAACAAAATTCAAAAGCTCATTATAAAGTAGCTGTCTGTCAGCAACAATGAATTTGTGAGATTTCCAGTTTCAGGAACAGATTACAAGCAATTACAAGAAAAGTATTTTACCTCTCACTAAAGCCTTCCTCCATTTCAGTGGCATCAGCAGAAGGGATATCACCTGGAGACTGCAAATAGCAATGATCCCCAGACTTCCCACCACTGCCAGAGACGATTGTCCCACGCCGTGACTCTGCAGTCCCCTCTGACTGCGGCTCTTCATCATCTTCGTTTTCAGGGTGCTCGATCATCCACATGGCCAGCACTGTGATGTTCTGTGCATCTGCTTCTCCTCTGGCACCTGAAAGCAGGAAATCCACATTTTGGAACTATATGTTAGCACTGATGGTTACAAAAAAAGACATCTGTTCTTCCACAGAAATGGTAATAGAACTTAAACATTAAGTATTCTGTTGGAAAACAAGTGTTTCACATGTATCCAATCTTTCAGTTAAACTGATACTATAGTTATAGATTACCTGTAGCTTCCATAGCTTTTGCAATTTGCCTGAGGGAGAATCCCATTTCTAGCAATGGAACAGCAATGGCAGGAGGAGGAGGGGATGTTGAAAGTCGGCTGCTTGGATCAGACAAAGCTTAAAAGACAGAAAATGATAAATGTAAAGCCTATAAATCTTTCCCTAGTGTTATTTTATTACATCTTACTTTGATATATCAGCTTGAACTAAGGAAATAATTATTTTGAACTTTTCTCTCAATTGCTTTCCACAAAGTAAGATACTTTCTATAACAAAATCAAATGGAGTTCATTCTTCTCTGTAACATAGTTTATGTTGACTGACTCTGATCAAGTAGGATACTGATGATATTCAAAGAACTATTTAAGCAATTTCTATTGTTTTAATTTTGAACTGTATCAAATTATCTATTTGATCTATACTTAGGAAGCCTAGATAAAGTTATCCTTGTCCAAATCATCAAGATTCCCAAATGGTGAGATCATTATACATTCCTCTGAAGGTACAGAAAGAGACCTCAGCTGAACTGGGAACGTATCTGAAAAACCTCTTTGTGGATGATGGCTGTATTTCTGTGCAGAGAGTCATTCAAGGGACTCTAAAGAGGTCAGTTACTGCCCCAAACCCAGAGTTTCTTTCTGACTTGATATAGAAGTGATGTCTAATTAGTGAAGACAAAAATGCACGAACAAACAAACACTGTTGTAAAGGCACTATCATGACTAGAAGCAAGACATCACATAATTAAAACAAAAGGAAACAAAAAAAAGGAGACCTGAAACTGAGCAGACCAGTTGCTACACAACACATGAACCACTAAACCTCACAACCAATAGCACAGATATAAGGGCAAGAGTAAAAAGTACTGGTGTGTTGTAGACAGGTAGAAGAATTATAAAAGAAAGGCCTCATAAAATCAGGCCTGCTCTGCTAAATTGCCAAAGTTGGACTGTCACTTCTTCTAAGTAATTTGCAAGTTCCCATGTGAAAACAATCTTGGTGTGAGAACTTGTTAGCACAACAACCTATTCCTGGGTTGAAAAATAAATGCACCTGCAATAACAAGGGATTTGTGCCACGAGAATCAGTAAAGAAAATATGTAAACAATCCAAGAATAGAGAGAGTTGATGGACAAGTAGAATGTACTACTAACTAACAGAGTAATTGGCAAGAAAGCTATTAACCAATTAAAGTTGCACACGAGGTCTGTAAAAACTGTGTAAAATGAGTTGTGTGAATAAAGAATTGGGATTTTCCTGCATGAAGACAATCTCGGCTGATTTATTGCAACACTGGTGCATGTACCATAAAATACACCTGCTCTTGTACTCTGTGTGGTATGTGATCTAACAAAAGCTAGAAAATTACTGCACTTACCCGCAGCACACAACCAAGGAAACAAGCCCAAATCAGATGAACATTTTGAAGCAGTTACCAATTATACTTCATTGTTTTTTTTGTATTCAATCCACACCTTTTAAAAACTTGTTTCATTTGCTTGATAATGCCTAGAGCTATATAATCTGTATCTTTTTTTCCTAAGATAGTGACTAAAAGGTTTTCAACAATGCTTTGCATATTTGTTTGCCTTAAGAAACTTTGTTGGGTTTCCATCTCTTAAAACACAGCCACTGAGCTCCTGTGACTTCCCTAACTCATCCCCATTTCTATTCCACTGCCAAGTTCACCTGTGCGATTGGCAGGCCTTGCAGACTGGGAATCTGGAGAGGTCAAACTTTGTCTCCTTCCAACTTCATCTGAAGGAGATGTTGGTAAAGAAGATATTGGAGGAGTCTGAGCACGTCGGGCTGGAAGCACAGTTGTAGTAGGATAACTGGAGAACATTTGCCTTGAAAAAAGAAAAATATACATTTATGTTGAACAGAACCACACTGAAAAAGGTCTGATACAAGAAGAACATCCAATTGGAGTGCACTTGGCAAATCCTACTTGATGCAATTGATAACGGTAAGACACAACACATACTTTGAGGCAACACCTCATTCCTACCAACTTTAGCTGTACAAATAAGTTCTAAGCATGACATTAAAAAAACCCCTCAGAGACCAGGAGCTGTCCTAGGTGATAAAAGATAAATAGACACTTTTCCCATTTCCATGATTTGTTCAGAACTCAGGCTGACTAATAAATCAGGTAGGTATTTGATTTTCCCAGTCCTACTATAAAGACATTGTTCTGGCTTTTTTCAAAAGATGTCTGCAAAACTTCTAAGAATTAATAAACTTAGCAAAGTATTCTATGTAAGGTAACGCAGATTTCCTTCGACAGCACAAATTGCCTCTGCAAATTCAGTAGTTTATCTTCCATTTCAGTATGTCAGGTTAAGTTGAAACAACATCTTACCTTTACAGAATGTTACCTACCAAGATCTATTCTAGTTTGAGAATTGAACATTCATTAAAAACACAGAATTTCAGAGATTTGAAATTTGAACTATACCAAATAAATATGAGAACTGAAGGACAACTTAAGGAGAACATTTTCTCCTTCTTAAAGAATTCAGACATTACATTTATACACAGTGTATAGCAAAAGCTTAACAGCTTTCTAATAAAAAACACAAACCTGCAAGGCAAAGTAACATTTAAACATTTAAGCTGCGTCTGCAGAGGCAGCTCTCGGCAGCATTTTCAAAGGCTTAGATAGCTAAAGACACACATTCTACATAAACCACACAGCTGGTTCCCTACACCCACAGAATCATACATGCTGATAGGGTGTTTTACCTCAGGAGACTGAGAGGCATTACACCAGGTGATTCTGACGCTGGAACTGTTTCTGTATCAGTTACTGGAGTAGTAGCAGTGGTGGTGTCCTCCAGAGAGCTGCTCATGAAAGATGTTGTGCTAGAAGCAGAAGGGCTGGTTGTAACTGGTGTTTGGGCTTGCTGAGACTGATCACCTTCTTCTACTTGTTGCTCCACTTCTGCAACAGAAAAATAAGGATGTTACAGCAACATTAATATAATTGTGTAGAACGAAACAGTAGCTACGGCTGAACTTTCAACTTTCAAAAATAACTATCACTATTTAGAATTCACCCCTGAGAAAGAAAGGCGAGTGCAGATCCTGTCACTAACTCATGGACTTCAGTAAAGAAATCCAGTCCAGGAGTTCTTGCTGTTCTCACAGTGATACAAGCTAAATTGCAAACAAACTATTTACTTACGCCGAAGTTTGTGATATTCAGATTTATGGTTGTAACAGCTTGGATTATTCTCAAAACAGGCAAAAGGGGAAGAGGTCTTAGATATAAAAATACAGCTGATTAACTATAAAGCGATTTTTAATTCACCTATGTAAGTAGCATTTATAAGGAGTTTTTATTGTTGGTTTAGAAGAAGTGCAAATCCTTCTGACAAGTATATACAGTATTCTCATTTTTAGAAGTATCAAAGACATTAAAAGCTCTCATTTCTGACTGATACGCATTCACTTTTTATTAAAATAAGGAATTAGGAAAAAGGCAAAGAACAATCAGTTATATCTATAAACAGTAAACAGAGTTTTGTGAAATTTCTTTGTCCGATTAAGATTCCCCCTGAAGTATAACCACTACAAATTGACAAGACTCTGTTAATTGTATTATCATTGTTACTATTCATTTTAGTATCATTTTGAAAACATACCTTGTTTAACTCTGCCACCGAACTGGTCCTCCAGCAGCCCATGAACCACTAATTTGTAGATCATGGCCTGTGCCCGCTCCAGGTCTGCCAGCCCCAGCGCTCTCTTGATGGGCGAGCGCATGACTGCGCGTTTGACCATGTGCCGCATCAGGAACTGCAGCGCCGCGCGCAGCTCCACGTCCTCGTGCACCACCGGGGACCCCACGCAGTCAGAGTTGTGGCCGTTCTCTGCCAGCACTTTGGGGATTAACAGCAGCTCAGCATACTTACTACAACTAAGAAGAACACTAAGTGACTTCATAGCACCAAGATAAAGGTAAGACAGCTGTACAGCTCGGATTTCTGACTGCACTATATCATGACTTCGTGGGGTGTGTTCATGATTCTTTTTTCTTCCTTCAGCAGGTTGGTGTTGGGATTCCATACCTAGTGTTGATGGTTCTAAAGAAAAGGAAACTATTTCATTTTCCGACTTAGAGGTTGTAGCACCGTGTCCTTTGTTATCATCAGCACTTTGGCCTAATCGTGTATCTGATCCAATGTCACCCTCCATTTTCTGGTCCATTTCTCCTTTATCTTCAAATTCATGTCTGTGCTTTTTCTCATGTCTCTTGGTGCTTTGCTTTCCCGTATCTTCATGAATGCCAGTCAGATAGGTAAGGTCCAGCAACACAGTAGCTGTCAGCCCACGAAATCTTGCAACATCAAAAGGCAGTGGTTCACAGGGCTCCAGATTATACAATGGAGTATCACTAGGCGACCAAAAAGTTGGGAAGCTTTAATAAAGATCAGAATGACACAGGAAAAAGCAAGTGAGGGAGAGACAGGAGGAACATACAGGAAATAATGTAGGCAAATAAGATGCAAAATATATTTAATAAAACAAACCAATTCTATAAATTAAATGCAAACAGGAAAATGAGGTTATGATCAGAAAACAAAGAGGTATGGTTTCAAAGCCAACACAACAAAGCGTACGCAGGTTTTCAACAAGAAGCACTGAAACCCAGAAGCCCCACAGAAGCTATCCATTCTACACTGACACAGGCTCTGGATATATTTTTTATCAGAAATATGTCATAGAGTTTTATTAAGGAAAACTATCTGAAGGTAAATATTACCATCATGCACGAATCTTAACAGGTATAAAAGTTTATAAAGAAAACTTTTAAACACTAAGGAAAAGCTTTGATTGACCTCAGCTATTCATACCATGAGTAAACTACGGAGAGCTCAGGACAATTCTGTCTCTGGTGTGTCATGACAGATCACCTGGTGAGGACAGTGACCTTTGAAAAGCATGGGCCAGAAAAACTAACAGACACATCTATCTATCTGTTCATCTATATTCAGTGATATTTTCTGGTACTATTTAGGACTGTTACACTTGACTAATTTTCACTTGAAGCAGGACAAAAATTCACTGGCCCATACTTCCATACACCTTGTATTTTCCACACGTTCAGCTGATAAATTACTTTTAAATCTTCCTTTTCTTATCCCCAAAAGTTTTCCCATCTTACAATGTAAACTTCTAACTAAAAATGAAAGCAAGCTTTAGGCTGGTTTTAATTAAAAAAGTATAAAATTAACCTAATTAAATGCTTTACCAAAAGCTTCCTTATGTCCACGTGCAGTTCCACATCACTCAAATAACGCTCAGAATTATTTTAAGGGCACTCTTACTTTAAGGCTATACTGTCACATGGGCACACTTGAAAGAATTTCTATCTGGAACTAAATCAATTGCACTTCAGTATATTTAGTCAGAGTGTCAACAGCCTTTGGAAAGACAAAACAGACATAATCCTGCAACAGCTGGAAAAGTACAGTGACTTGGCTATTTCAGAATGTAATTGTAACTGGCAGGTAAAAAAAAATTCACTGCTCAATTTCTTCAAAAGACTTCTTCAGCTATAGGCAGGAGGAGTTCAAGAAACTAAGATAATCGAATGTTTTCCGCACAAAAACACAGGCAGTTGCTGTGAGAGCACCAAGAAGCTCAGAGAAGCTTCATTTCGGCTTCCTTCCAGGTGCTCTCCCTTTGAAGGCTTGTCGGCAAGATGTGTGAGAAAAGGAGCATCTCCTTCCAGCCTCGAGCACTCAAAGGCAGGTAGGAGAATGAAAGAAGACTACTTCAAGGCAGCATTAATTTCAATACCACTGAAGTCTACACTTAAAGTAATTGATCAGCATGACTCTAACATAAAGGATCGGTTACTTTTGAGGATTTTCAACCACAAACCAATACTACTAGATAGTGAAAAGTGTAAGAAATGGGCATACCTGATAGTAATCTCTGCTTCATCCCACTGGACCTTGGCAGAGGTACTGCCCTCCTTCACCACTCCCAGCAGGGTGGCATGACGGCCCGTTTGCTTGTGGACACATCGACCTCCAACTCTGAGCCCAGCATCCACTCCCCCAATTACTGCTAGGACAGGCCACACCTCCACACAGAGCATCTTCAGCTGCAGCTCCGAGAGCTCTGCCAGGCCATGCCGGCTGTGCTTGCTTTTCTCCTCCTCTTTGTTTTCTTTCTCCTCTCTCACCTCGTTCTCTTCTCGGCTCTGAACAGAACGACTTTTCTTCAGTTTTTGACCTGCTTCCTTAAGACATGTTTTGATTTTATTCAGTCTTTCCATCATTTTTTTATTGATGCAGTGTGTCCAGCGGTCTGTGCGATGCAAGATTCGAATGAGCTGGATCGTGGCTTCTGCCAGCACTGCAGCAACAGGACTGCAGATGGGGTCACCAGGCAGCAAATCTCTTGGTGTCCCACGCATCTGCATATCACAGATCTTCACCTGTTTGAAGAGAACAGTTTAGAAGTTATCTTCTCAACATACCTCAATAAGCTCTTTTTATAAATACTGGAGTCGCCTGCTGAATAGAAGTAATTATTAGCACTGACTTTTTTTCCCCTTGGAATCCCTAGGAAAGTCACCTTAAAACTAGAGCAAAACCTCCATCCTTCAGACTCAAGGATGCTGAAATTACGTATTTCATGGTTTCTCACACAAGATATCTAGAAATCTTAATACTATGTTCTCCTTGGTTTCTGGGGAATAGAATTTTTTGTGTAGAACATGAAGCCTTTAAATCTATCCTAAACAGTGAAATACGTTTTAAATTTACAGTAGATTACAATAGTTGAAACACTGTGTATTAGCAACACTGTTTTGGTCAGTAATTCAAAGCAGCACCACACAGGCTGCTCTGATGAATACTGACTTAATACCAGCCTAAACCAGTACACTTCCACAGATGAACATTTAAGTTACCTTCTCTCCTGGGTTACTGCTGTAGAACATAACACAAGGGTATAACTCAGCTGCATCCACATCCTCAAAAGCTAGTTTCGGCTCCTAGGGAAGAAACAAAACAAAAACTCCTCAATCTTAGAACACCTTAACAAGCAAAAATATGAAACATGAAAAAGATATGTCTGTACTATAAATCTTCTAAGTATTAAAATGCCACATGCTTTAACTCTCATGCTTATCCATGCCATATTACCATTGCAAAAAAACCCACCAAAAATCTAATTGATGTTAAATACCTCTCCGTTTTTACCAAAGGAAATAGTTCTTGCTTCCATATCTAACACACATGTGATGAAATCTCCTTGGGTAAAGCTTGACAGAGTCAAAGTCTGCTCTCCATTGTGATAGAGGTTGCCACTGTAGGCTCTGTAGAGCCACATATCTGAGGTAGTGCGATGGTTGAAGTCATGCACGGGCCAGCGAGACACTCCCACACAAGTGCCTTCATTGCCTCGGTTCTCCTTCACAATGTAGAACTAGCAGGCAAAACAAATACACAGGGAAAAATGTCAGGAATATACACCTGAACACAACAAAGCAATGAAAATCTTCCTTACACATACGGATGTCTACTTTTAACTGTTTTTCACAGAAGCTTTTAATGAGAAAAACAGTAAGTTTATATGGTAAAACCATGTTAAAAATCCTTCAAAATGATGTATTAAACACTATTCTTTTCAGTCCGGTTGATATGTCTCTTTGCAGGAAAACAATATGCTTTGTGAAATGTTTTTATACAAAAAAATCCTAAATATACATAATTCAGTAGGTGAGTTTTGCAAAACTGCACATGCATGCTGACTATGCACCTTCAGGACAAGTACTGATATCTCTAGTAACACATAATTCACATTCACAGTCTCCAATCTGTGTGCTGAAATACTCAAGTTGGCACTCAAAAGCAGCCACAAACTCTTCCCTTGGGACTGAAAATCACAGAATGATTTAGGCTGGAGAAGATCCTTACAATAATTGAGTTCAACGATAAATGTAACATTACCACTGATTCAAGAATCATGTCATAAGCAAACAGCACAGGCAGCTGCTGTTAATAAGTCATAGCACATTTACAAAACAATGAGAGAGAAGGTAAGAAACACATTTATGCAACCTACTTTCCACTGGTAACACCCAGAAGTAACTCCAGTGGATGCTAAGCCATATCCTTTGCCTCCACTTCCATGAGTTAGAATCTGCCCATTCTCCACTATGCAGCACTGAGCTTTCTCAGGATCAAAGGACACTTCCTGGATGGGAAGATTCTCATCTTCATCCTCAGACTCTCCTTGCTTCTACCACAAATAGGACAAAACATTTGTGGTAAACGTAATTCAGCTGCATTCAGTCACAAGACAAAGTACAAGCACTGTTACCTGGACCTTCATTTCTTGTTCTTTCTCCTTTACTTGAATTGCATGTTTGGCCTGGGCTATTGGAGTCTCCCACATGCAGTCAGACAGAAGTGAGAACAATCGTTCAACAACCTGAGGCATTAGGACAGAATTCAGATCATTTTAACTCCAACATGAGGACAACAGCAACATTTTTATAGTTTTACTTTGCTTTGTAGGTATAAACATCAAAATATTTAGTGTTCTGAGGTTAACAAGTAACTACACTGAGCCTTGCTTGATTTGGATTTTGAAACCTATGAAACATTTGGAGGTTTAAGAGATTTTTTGAGGAAATGTGGAAGTTTATAACGAAATATAAAGACCTGAGCCATCTGATCATCTTCAACGCCAGATTCACAAGCAGGTAACACAGCTTCCAGTACATGAAGTGCAAGCAGTCTGGTCCTCAGATTGCCAACCAAGGGAACTCCTGAAGATGGAACAAATGTCAATAATCTTAAAATTACATCTGCTTCAGGCCTGCCCCCAGCTGCATGCCCCCAGCTGCATGCTCCCAGTGCCCCAGAGTGTAACCCCTGTACACCTGTACAGCAGGTGGTTTGAACTGTTATCTAGGAACACTCACTATGTAATACATGCTCTAACAGGGCTTAGTTTTTGGAACTCCACTACAGAAATGCAAAGTAACCATGGAGCACAATTTGACATGATCATACCTGAGCAACACTTCTGGGAAGCAATATTAAGAAGGACTTCTGTCCACTTTGGAGATGCCATCTTGGACTGAATTGCTTTTGAAGACACAACTCTACGCAGGAAAACAAGAAAGTCTCCCAGGTGCAATTCTGCTGCATGTTGCTTTCGGAGGGCAGCTAGGAAGTTAAAGCAAAATTTTCATTTACAGCCTTAATATTACAACTTGACTGGCAGTCCTGGTCACTGGGAGGGAACAACCTGTTCTGCAGGTAAAAGCACAATGATCAGTTGTTATATGGTGGCTGGTTGTTAACCCTGGCTGGCTGGCAGGTGCCCACCAAGCTGTGCTCTCACTCCTCCTCAGCAAGATACACAGAGAAAATAACATTAAACTTTTGTGGGTCAAGCTAAGGGAGGGAGACTTCTGTGTGAAGACCTCATATTCTAATTCCTGATTAGTTATCTTATTAATTCATCAGACATTGCATTATTTATAAGTAAAGACAGTTAAAAGCATGAACAAAAACATATGTACACTTAAAACCAAGCTATAATTCAAAATTCTTCAATCACAATTTCCACCAAAATTCAAAATGCTCATTAAGGGATTGCAAGCTCTGTGAGGATATCAGTATTTCAGAAAATCTTTTGTTGCAGATTTTTCCATATGACACAGTAGAGTCACCTTCTTGACATCCACTCAGACTGCAAAACCGCGTAATACAAAGCAAATACAACGATTTCCTGAACAAAGCTGTATTTATTTAAAGTTTGAAACTTAGATAAATAAATTCCTATGACAACATTTATAAAAAACACTACAACCACCAATGTATTTTTCAAGGAAAACTGTATTCTCTTCCTAACTCCAAAACAATGAAGTAATTCTTATTCTCAGCTTGCTCCTATCCTTGCAGTTTTGTGGATCAATTCTATATAAATCCGAACTGAGCACAAAATCATTTGATGACTTTAATCTAGTTTACAGAATTAAAAATGACCCAACAAAACCCAGTACACAATAGAGTGGATGAGGACCTCAGCATTCAGTGGTTTCTTCTACTACGTTTCCCTGTATTTCAGAATTGTAACAGAAATTATGTAAGATAATTACCTCTGAAGTCTCTCTTCTCATTATCCCCATTCAAATCCACCTTTTTTGATTCCACTTCACCTTCCTCACCTTCCCCTTCTCCAAAGGAAGCCATCAGCATCACACCAGCTTGTGATAGCAAGTTCTTCAGCTGGCTGCATAATAAATCCAGCAAGGACTGTACCACCTTTGGGCTCAGTTTATCTGCGTACGTTCTGTACACACACACACACAGAAAAAGTAAGAGCACTTGAGAGCTGATGCGAGTAACAATAATTGCAGCACCTTACTTTTCCCCATCCACCACTACAAGCTTAGATTATTTTTATTATTTTAACCCTATTTTTAAAACAAATTAAAATGGTCTAATCTTTGTAGTCAAAGGATAAGTTTTCAGTCCTTTCTACGGAAAAAAAGAACAACTCTGTTAATTAATCATAATTCCACTGCAATTTCTAAAGATGAGATGGTGTTTCTGGGGGTTTGGGGGATTTTTTTGGTGTAGGATTATTGAGCTTTTTTACATAACAGATTTGGCAGGTAAATGCAATATGTACAAAGACTGACAGGGAGATGCATGTACTGTATGTCAAACAATAGTCCCCCTTCAACTAAACAATACTTTCTCCACTGGTGTTTTCTTTATTCAGTAAGACAAATATTTAAGTATTGCTAGGACTTCGCATGCTGTCCCATGGTCTAGCAGAGACCACTATTTCTCAGAAAATTATTTCATATTCTGGAAAGAAGCACAATGTCCTGCTTTGAGGAACTCCCACATTATCAGTATTGCTTTTACACAGCAACGCAAGTCTTATCACATCAACTGAATACACCTCCACACAAAGCTGAAGCAGCAAAGTAGGGATTACTTGAGTACAGTGTTTACAGACCACAAAGTTGTGACTATTCAGGTTCAAACACTCACAACTGAAAAATATTTGTTAGTCTTACATGCATCTTTCCTACAAATAATGTAACTACTCTTCCCCCCACCCCCTTCACTTACGTATTTCTGAGCAACATTTATTGTTCTCACACATTTTTCAAGGGTGCTGATAAGCTCAGTGATGAAGTTTCCCAAAAGCAAGGGACACTCACCCTGTGGTGATAGCCAGGATCTGCAGCAGTCTCGTGCTGGCTACTTTCAAAGCTGTGCTGAGCTGAGAAATGCCAGTTTTGGGTAGCAGCTGTAGGGGCTGTCCTAACATGGTGTCTGTGCCACACAGCTGGGACAACACATTCAGCAGCCCCGTGGAAATGGCTAAGGAGACATCAACAGGCTGATAGTGCACGCTGAGAGCAAACACTGTCACCAACAGAAGACGCTGTTGTGCTTCTAAGATTAAAATAAAGTTGTTTTTAATTAATAAGATGTTCAGAGTAAGAGTACTAAGACAGAAGATCAGCAGATTATTTTTAAAATATAATTTAATTAAATTATCAAAGAAAAAGTGAGTCTTCTCAGACACTTTGAGGTAGTCTTTCTGATGAACCACTGTACTCTTCTTTAACTCAATGTAACTCTGTGTCAAAACTATCCAAGAAAGAATTGCACACAGATCTAGTTTGTGATAGAAATGTTCTGAGGCTAAATCTCAAACCAGAATCTTCTCTCTAAGGTAAGGACAACTGGGTGAAATACATAATTTTGTACTTGTTTCACCTTGTTTCTCGAAGTGAAACACCAAAACAATCCAGGTAAGAATGGCCACTGGGTTCTACCAAAAAATGCAGATTTCCCTCTTTTAGGAAGTAAGATAGGCAATTCAGTGAACTCTGGTCACTAATACCAAAGTCTGCCTTGGAAAACATACAAGCTATTCTACTATACATTAGAGAACATCTGGTTTGTAAATCTGCTTTTCACTTACCTATGTGATGCTTATTAGCTTGCAGAGCTCTTTCTAATGTAGCAGATAATTGCTGGTAAATTTTGTGCACAGCCACCTGGATTTCAATCTGAATACTCCTCTTGGCCGCTCTGATACCATCCTGGGCCAAACAAACGAATAAATATTATAAAAACTGAGACATATTTATCACTGGGATATTGAAACAGCAGAAACTGCTGAAGCACACACCTGGTAGTGATGCAATCTCACACTCTCTCCTTTGGCCCCTGCATGTCCTACAGTGCCCAGACCAAAGCAGCCAGCAAGAAACTGGAGTCTAACAGAAGTAAGCAGTGAAGAAGACTGGAATCCTGGTACTTGGCGGCTTCCCATTAATGGCACACAGCCTTTTTCCTCCATTCCTGAGAGAAGCACCAAAATCTGATGAAGTGCTTCCAGACGAAGCTAAAAATAACGGCAGGTGAAAGACAAAATCAAGTAAGTAGCCAGTACCCCTAGAAATGGAAATTGGATCATACTGAACTGTAAGCAAGGATGAATGAGGTCAGTGTTTTCTCCTTCACGTATTTTTTTTAAAAAGGGAACGCTTTCAGCTTTGTTTTAGCGTTTGTTTACATAACGTTCTCAATTCCAGCTAAGATATTTAACAGAAAAGAAGGAAAGATTACTTTAACAAATAGAATTTGGACACTTTCAAAAAAATATTCCTATCATGAGCATAATGTATGAAGAATAAGAAAAGCTGTTAAACTGAAATTTACCTCAGCCCTCAACTGCTGCTGCTCCATTGCAATTATTGATGCTTGTGGACTGGTGGACATACTTTCCTCTGGTTCCTTAAATCCTGGGGAGTTTCCCACATCTCCACTTACAAAACTGACAGCATTTTCAATCAAAGTATGAACACCAAGGGATCTTGAGAGATCAAAATCAGACTCAACAAATGAGTAGGAGGATGTGTATAACCAATCTCTGCTGTGTTTCAGTCGAACCCACGAGTCACTGAGAGATTCCATTTGACTCTGTATTGCTCCTAAAGATACACAAAAGGAAGTCTCATCAACTCCAAGTCAGGTAGCACATTTTGGCAGTAGGTAAAGACTGAGCTGCTGCTACTGACACAGGTGGAAAATGAATATTCATGTTAATTATACCATGCATTAAGCAACCTAGAGCAAAACACTTGATTTAAATCTACAGCAATTTCCTTAAAGAAAAGGCTGTATTTCTTTTAAATGTTGAGCACTATTATAACAAGCTGCCATGTGAAAAAACAAAAAGAAGCCACTCAAACTGCTCAGCTTAAAGCTAGAACACCGAACAAAAATGCTTTGCAGCTAAATGACAAAACAGTAAAGAAAAGATTTTCTACCAACAAAACTTAGGCACTTGAATATTTACTCTGAGATTGAAACATAAAGCAAGTGTGGTTTTGGTTTTATTCACTGCATTTCATTGTTTTGAAAAAGCACAGTGATATTTTGAATGAAATATTTACAGAATTCAAGACTGCAGAAGAGAACAGAAATTTTTTTAGACTAAGAAAGAACATTTTCTTTGACTCAAGAAGATACATGTATATTAAACACTATTTAGAGTAAGTGTTAGACCTCTTTCATCTGGCAGTTTCTTAAGTCTACTTTCAAGTATTTCCTACCACCCGCATGTCATTACCTGAAACTTTACTGCCACTAATAAACGGACTTCTTCAAATGAGCATCAGTCATCAGTCTGTAGCACTGGAATTTATCACCACAGGTTTGATCTCATTTCCAAGAGAGTTTTGCTAGAACTCTCTCCCTGTCACAAATTAGTGCCATGCCACTCAAGTCATAACTTCATTAGCAGTTAATTGACAGGCACCAGTCAGTGTTTTCCTCCTTTTCTAAGTGCTGTTTGCCCACTTGGAGCCATGCAAAGTATTACAAGAAGGCACATTCTGCTCAGAACTTCCCATCTCTACAGAGAGACAGTGTCTGGAGACCTCTGTAGAAATATAAACTGTATTTAAACTTGCTTTGAAATTTCAGTTTGGATCATTTACTTAATGTACAAAAAATGTTTAAGTATTTATTTACCTTGTGTACAGTAAGTTATAATTTGGAGAATCACCACCTGCTCACAGTACTTGTACAAATCTGTATTACTTCAGTTTTAAACATTTTTCTGCAGGCTATCAGCTTCAAACATTATTAAACAGCCGTTTTCAGGGAGAAGTCTCACAAATTCATAGGAATTCATCTGTTCAAAGCTTCCTTTCATCAATAAGGCTGAGTTCCAATGGCAGCAGCCAGATCCAAATTTCTGGGCCTCCTTTAAATGCTGCCTACCTACAGTAGCTGCTCAAAAGGAACAAGCAAAGACAGACACAGAGGTTCTGAACTTGGGCTAACTTTCCTAGCAACCTGCATAACTTTGTTCCTCAAGTAAAGGCAAAATGCTGTTATTCTGCCAATGAGTCAGCACCTGCAGGTCACGATTTGCACCTTCATGCAATTTACGAATTCAAAATACTGTGAAATTTTGGTTCTCTTTCGTCAACCAGGTTACCTTCACTTAGTTGTCAAAAATTTAATTGTCAGGGGTGTAAATTATGAAAACCTGTTCACATCCCATTTTATTTTCTGTAACTAGTGCTAATGTGCATTTCCATAGTATTCCTTACACTTGCTACTAAGCAGACTGCTATGGCTTCAGAAAAAAACCATCACAGTACCCAAGTCATACAGACTCAAGTTTATTGTGGATAATGCAAAGATCATGTTCAAACACTTCTTTTCAAAGTGCAATCTAATTTGCTCATCTCTGCTGCTTTATGTAACACCATAGGACTACACGGTTTACAGACAACAACCTATTTTGTCATGTTTACTATGAAAAAATTAAAAGAAATTCTGTTACTCAATTTTACAGTTTATACCTGGCAATAATACTAAAAACAAAAGACAGATCACCTTACTCTAATTTTAACATCAATTCTTAGAATAGTTGCTTTAAAGCTTTCCTTTAAAATCTAAGTTTCATGGGGAAGCGGCCAGTGAGAAACATAACATAAATAAGACAGAACAGAACAAATAGGGGCTAAAATGCTCAATTTCATGTAGGAAGTGGTTTTCTGGCAAGTGCATTGTGAACAGAGCCCAGGGGGGACGATAAATGAAGCCTCAGACTATCCACAGGAAGCACAGTTAAACCATTTCCAAGTCTACAAATGCTGCCTACACAGCAACAGCTCTTTCCAAAAGCCCCATAACCCCTCCAGCCTTTGTACAGTAGGAGAGCTCAAAGCAGCCCACAGTGACTTCAGCTTCCTCTCCTCCACCTGCCCCACAGTGGGCTATGCCACAGCACAGAATCAAAGCATTTGTAAAGAAACAAAAACCAATTCCAGTGGCTTAAATCATAAGCTAAAGGAAACCTTTAACAGGTTCACAGAACAGAAGAAGAAAATTTAGTTTTGATGGGCAACAAACCTTATAAGAAATCCAACCACATATTAATAAAGTCCTACATTATTTCATATTTGAAGAAATGATGAGGTCTTAGCCAATTGTTTTAGTACAAAATGCAAGAATGTTTAAATGTAAGACCAATGTAAAATTGTTTCTAATTTTGAGAAAAGTGCAATAATTATGAGTTACAGATTAAACATAAAACAATAGGAGTTATAACTGAAAGGAGAGAGTTTAAACGCAAATATGTCAGTAATCAAAGGAGCATACTTCAGAACTAAAAATGTTTAGCCACTAGGGCACAGAGATCTAAAAGTAATTTTTTCCCTCTTGAAGATATTAGAGATCAGCAGAAGAATCAAATGTGTAACTACATCGGAGCTCAGCTTGATTCTGTGTAACATTAATCACACAGAACTGATTGCAGTACAGCACTTCCAGAAGCCCCTACAATCACATGAACAGAGCCGCACGGACAAATAAACCTGAAGCTTACAGTAAAAAAATAAATTGACTTGTCCTTATAAGCCAGCTTGTAATAATGAGTTTTCTAAATGAACGTGGCACAGCAGTAATGCATACTTCATAAAACAAAAAATGTGTAGGGAAGCTATAGAGACAAAAAATAAACATGCCATCAGTTACTTGCTTGAAGCTCTTCTTTTTTCTGGGGCTCAACTGGCCACAAAGGAGTAAATACACTACACCACACAAGAATCAGAAGACAAAAGCAGACATTTGAAACAGAAGGTAACATACTCATAAAATCTCTGCTTCATATTATTCTGACTTAAACAATCAGTGTCATCTCAATCAATACAATATACCAAGCAGCAAGGTATGTGAAAAAAATATTTACTCTTGGCATGCATAGATAACGGTCTTTCTAAATCCTCCACCCTCAAGGAAAAAAAATAATCCCTTGTAGCACAGCTGAATGCATTCATGTGTGTATTCTTGTATGTTCAAGTCCTTTTCTTAAGCATGATTTGTCAATTGTCAAAGGCAGAATTCATTATTGCAGGTACACTAAAATATTTCAATTCCATTTGGATTTCAGTTAAGTTGCTGCTTTTTTTGGAATAGCCCAGTTGTGTCAGTAAAGCACAGCAGCATACACAAGTACACAGAAATCCACTGAGTTAAGCTGTAGGTGATGAAAAGTGGAGGATGCTCATTGATCTGTAGCTGTTTGTGACTGCCCTGCTGGCTGTGCTTTCCTTACTGCTGTGTACCTAACGTGGTGTACAGCACCCCACAGGAACTGCACACAACATACACAACACCTGCAGGCACACTCTCTGGATCTGCAATATTGAAAAAATTAATCTAAGCAACCAAAAAAAAGAAAGGGCTTAGATACAAGGGGAAAACAACAATGTGCTGCTCATCATCCCTTTCTGCAAAATTACTCAAAAATACTTTTTCTGTAGGGATGGAAGGAAAAGTTGACTAATACAGAAATAAATGAATAACAGCAAGGAACAAGATACTCAAAGGATCCTCAGGCTGAAGTAGGAATAGCCCAGTTCTCTTTCTGAACAGACAGAATAAATTACAAAGGCAATTAGAATAAAGATTGCACTGAGTGGGTAAGATGTTAAGTTAAAAGAGAATGCTTTCCCTTCCATACTCATTTGCAAGACCATAGGAACTCAAAGTATTATCTCCTTTATTAGTCACAGCACACCACAAGAATAAAGATAAAACTGAAGGGGATTCACTAAAGCTCCATAGCTGGCACTGCACTGTGCTAGCCACGTGACAAGGGGTGGACAATCCAAAAAAGCTGCAAGTTACACACTCATCAAACACTGGGACATACTTCAGTTCCAGAAGATAACTACGATTCACAAAACAGATGTCACAAGAGACAGAAGACCATCCATTTATCACACAAATAGTTGTAGATCTTTTCCTGACCTTGACAGATGTATGAGGAATGTTTCCCTGTAGGTGCACCCTGCATTCTCTGACTCTGGCATAGGTTATCAACTGAAACTGGCATATATATCACCCAGCATAAGCAGACAAGCCTGCATTACTGTGTGCTAACTCCCAAGGAAGTCCTCCAGTACCAAAACAGAGGCATCTGTACATGTTGTGACAGTGTTCAGTTTGCAAATGAGTTATCTGAGCTTCTTTTTAGGTTCTGGACAGATTCACTGTCTCTCCTGTTTCTCCTCAGTGTTCAGACCTGGCAGAGAATCTTCTTGCTGTAATAGAAGTTTTGATGAAGTCTACTCTTGAACTATTCCTCACTTCCTGAGGCTCGTGACCAAAGCAACATTGGCCTAAGCAACAGCCCAGGAACCATAATCCATGAGACATATTGTACCTGAGACCTAATCCAAGATCATTTCCTAGGTTACTTTTAGGACACAGGATATCAAGTACAGAGTTCTGTATCAGAGTAACGGCAAAGCTAAAAATGCTCACTTCAAAAATGTCCTGAAGATCAGGGGTTGACAGAGGCCTTCTCATAGATCTTCTAACCCTGAGAATGCCATCTGCTGTCACAGTAGAAGCAGCTCTAGTGCATTTCTTTGTTTGTTCAACTGTTTCAATTGATTACGCATGCACAAGGCATCTCTTTCCACATTATTTAAATACTGAAATCTAATGGGTGCTGCCACAGGCAGCACCCTTTGAAATTCCAAAAGACTTTAAAAGGCATGAAACCTCTGAGTACTCTGCTCAACGATGAAGCCTTTTAAACCAGAACTCTTACCTTAGCCAACAGTATCGAGGCTTCTGTTACTGAGGCATATCATAACTCAACCCAATTCCTGTTTGCATATTCCCATGTTTTTTACAGATACAGCAGACCCAAGTCGTGATTCTCAGACAGATTTTGCATCATCCAGATGGAAGTGGGATGATGCAAAATTAGCCCCACCACCACCTTCTATCAAGGAGCTCACTGAGATTCCTCAGTATGAAGCAGAAAGAAAGAGCAATAGAAAATGTGGTTGCTTGGTTCTGTAGGTGTGCTGGTGTTCAAAGGATGCAAAGTAAAGCAGTGTCTTCTGAACACAAGTTCTCCAGGTGCAAGCACATTTTATGGTGGAAGTTTATTGTTAGCACAAGAACAGAACGTTCCACATAAACTTCTCTCACAATCTTTTATTCCTGAAGTCATGAGTGAAAACAGAATGCATGTTTCTGATTCACTTAACAGAAAATGCCACTTGTTTCAAAGGAGCATTACAATTCTAGAAACCAGAATGAAGAGTTATAACCAAAGAAATACTACAAGCAAGCCACAAAACAACACAACTTCACACAACACAGAGTAGGTAACAATTATTTTAAATGCCATTTTAAATGCTCCATTTTGACACCTGTTACGTAACTGTAAACTGTATGCAACTGCAAACATAGTTTAACTTAAGAAACTCGAACATTTACCAGGTTAGTATTCACTAGGCGAACAACAGAACTTACCTCTCTTCCTGTGTGATGCTGCCAAATCCAAATCAACATTTCGTCTTCCACTCTAGATTAAAAGATTAACAAAAGCCTCATTTCTGCAGGTGATCGTAAGTGGTGCATAATATTAAAGTATTTACATTTCATCCCTCCTCCATAACAGCGAGACAGTTAACAGAGCTATAATGATTTCAAATTTGTTTTTACCATGAGTGCTTTCTCTTAACGATGATGAATTAATGTACCAAAATACAGTGCTAAACAAATGTACTTCCCATCTAAACATTCTACTGACAATCCCTAAATACATCATGCTGGTTTACTTACCAGTGAATAACCTTCCTCATCTGATTCTGGCTGAGATAAATCAGATTCACTTCTTGACTTCATCAGTCTGTAGCTTGAGTTTGCATGGATTGAGCGACTTTCTGCTGTAAGACTTTCACTCCTGCTTCAGGTGCACACAAAATCACATGCACACACACAGAGAAAAAAAATGCTGATATTACACAAAGGTAAGAGTTGATAGCCACATTTAGCAAGTGCCACAATTTTATTTTGGAAGGAGACTACCACAGAACATCACAAGATTACATTAAAGAGGAAAAGAGTGGTCTGATGGCTCCAATTATATTTATAAGGCTATTAGCAAACTTTTTTACTTCTTAACAGCCTTACTGGTCAACTGAACAAATGACAACCTCAAATGAGTGACTGCTCTAGAGCCTTGGTAAGTATTACACAGAGTAAACAGAAACACTCTGAGCTGAGAGGACAAGAAACAGACTAAGTGGGTGAAAAAGCACTGAACTTACTAAAAACCCACCCATAAAATGCATCCTAAAGTTGATATGCTGGAGATGAAAGCTACTCTGACAATGACAGAGGCAGGCACCCATGCTTTAGGGACTAGATTTCCAAAAAGAGGCAAAAAGAATAAAACTCAATATATTAACATTTTCCTCTCCAGTATCTTAATATCTTTCCCACCAATACCTTACTTTAAAATATCAAAACAGGACACCTAACAAGTCTTACCCATACTTATGATAGGAATATTTATAAAAATCAATCATGAACAACACTTTTGTCATAATAGGCTTTGAATCTTTTGTTTTAAACAGATACAATTTTTCTTTTTAACACTGCTGTATAGGACATTGGTACAGTTCCAAAACCCACAAATGTGGCTAAAAAAAATCCAAACACAACCAAACTACAGGAAAAATAAAGTATTTTTCCAACTGCCTCATGCTATCTGTACACCTGATGATCTGAACTATTTACCACTAAGCCCAACTTCGAAACAGGGTCCACACAGAATAAAACACCTTGGGTTTAGTTAGCATGGCCAGGGAAAATGGAGAAAAATCACTATTTTCATCAGAAGCGTAACACTGCTCTCAGTAGAAATTTTCTTCTTAAAAAACGGCAATAATCCTCAGAGGAAAACTGGGGTTGTTCAATCAATTCTAAAGGGTGCAGAGAAGAGTTAACCATGGTGCAGAGTCAGCAGAGCCCACCTGGTCATGAGCCCGATGCCCTCGGGAGCAGCAGAGGGAGGCTGTTGGAGCTGTCCATCCTGCCTTCGCTTCTGCAGCTCCTCAATGACAGGGCTCACACCCAAGATCAGCAAGGCACATCTGTGGATCACAGAGTTGCAGGCAGCAGTGTACACATCCTGCCCTTCTGTCAGATCAGTGCTGATCCTTCGTTCCTGCTGGGATTGAGCAGGTGGATCATCAAGTCTAGTCCCCGTCCCCGTGCTCATCCTATCTCGATCCCGACTGCGAGCTACTTCACGGGCTGACAGGAAACACTGAAATATTTCTGTAACATGCAACACAAAAAGAAAGTCTTAACTTCTAGACAAAGCTACAGAGAACAAAATATTCATCTACATCTTGGGCCAAAAACTGCCCCACTATATAAAGAATAACTAATATTTTTCTAACAGTAAAAGAATACAATAATAATACAGTGCCATAAAAGAAGCCATGCAAACAAGTTAAATGAAGCATTTACACAACATTAATTTGAAAATTAAGGACAATGCACTTTGACAGGACACCGGAAATTTCAGTGTCTTACTGCCACCCAACTCCTGTTTGAATAGCATCACAGAGAAAGATTATTTCACGTTTGCATTTTAGCAGATGTAAATAAAATAATGCTTGTGTAAATCTGTATTGCAGACACCAGATTATCTCCAACTCTGGAAATCTCCAGAAATATCTCCAAGTACTGGAATAGTTTCAGGCTTTTATTAGCTTTGGGCTGTACAATGAAGATCCTATCAAAATTCTTAGCCTACACTTCACTTAATTCTGCTGTAATCTAAAGGGTCAGATTCTTCTAAAGCATCTATGTGAGAGACCACCTAATCTATGTCCAAAGAACTAAAGTTCTCTTGATTTCATAATTTTAATTTTAAAGATTCAGGTCCCCTTTGGAAAGGCACAGGTAAAACTAAATACTTCCTTCACTGATATGAATAGAAGTCCACAAGTGAGGTTCAGCATTCCTTACAAACACAAGTGAGAGAGTCACCTTCCTACTTATCTGTGCATGTAACACTATTGTCTGTCTGGATGTTTCTGGATACATTTCCTTTATTGTACCCAGAAGCCCTGTCCAGGTGGAATGTGAGAGCTCTGAGCATTTGCCCAAAATAATTGCAAATCAAGTGGCCGAACACACTGCATGCACTGAGCAGGTGACGTGTAAATCTTCTAGAACCACAAATCAGCTCATCAATGTGCACTTCAGCTCCACTGCACTGTCCATGGAATGACACATCCTGTAGAACTGAAGGTGTAACATACATTTTGGTCAATTAGGTCCCAAAAAAAAAAAGTGGGAGTCTCTAACAGGAAACTGTCAGCAAAACGAGAGATGACAGCAGAGACTGGAAAAAGATGAACAGTATCCAGAGGAACAATATTTGGAAAAGAAAAAGAAAATTGTGCAGCTATGGAAAATATTTCACGTCAGCCAACTTCATTTTTTAAGCTACATGCATTCTGTAGAAATGTTCCAAAGCTAACACAGATGCTGTCATGGAGAACACTCAGTTCACAACAGAGAAAAAACCAACCTTGTGTGACTGTCTGTTGCTTTACTGAAACTGCAAAAATTAGGGATTAACTACCCCATCGAGCTGGACTATGAGCCCCAATCAGTGTAACAGCAGTTTGTGAAATTCACCTTTTTCAAGCTATCTTCTGAAGAATTAAACAAGATGTTTAGAAAGCCCAGGAAAAAATATGGCAAATAGTGTTAAAAATACCAAACTCTGACTATAACCTCCACATTTTTAAGAGCAGAGATATTCAAAGGCAGAAGTGAATTCCAACACAGTCCACTATTATCAAGTTTTGTTTGTTAAACTTCAGAATAACATACAACCCTACCAATAACCCTTCAAAGCTTACTACATAAAATAGCAACACATACAAACATAGCCAAAATTCTGTATCTAAATACTGATGAAAACTCAGAGACCTAATGACGAGAACCTTAGAGAAAACAAGATGAAACGAAGCAGTCTTGTAGATAGTGCACATAGAAGTGCTGGTATATGTCAGATGCCCCGAACTGCAGTGAGCTCGCTTAGTATTCACATTCCTTTCTATCTAAAAACTTTCTTGAACCATAAAAAAACCTCTATCATTGTATAAAGATAAACCTCTCAAAATGTTTATGCAGACAGATATTTCATAATCTTTTAAATAACTTTTCAGTTTTACCTCAGAGAGAAAAAGACACTGTCCTGCCAAAGGACATGGCATTATTGACACACATAACCAGTACTTACTACCAGCTGTCATAACTTCATGTTCTCTTTCCTCCTCTTCATCTTCTTGTTCTGGGTGTCCTTCCTCCCTGTCACGTTCTGCCTGCTCCTCCATTTCTGCTTCTTCATCAATTGTACGAGTAAAAGAATGCTCTTGAGTATCAACATCAGCAGATTCTTGGTTCTCTAGCATCTTGATTAAAACAAATACACACATGAAGTGAAATTAATTCTCACCGAAATGAAAGATGTATGTACAAGGACACAGGTATTGAATAAGAGGTTCCTTCCTAGCAAAAAATACTTTTGATACTACATGAAATAAACAACAAAGACAGTTGTTTACATTCAAGGTTTTAAATACTTAAGTTGGAAAATTTAATTTTAATTTAATTTTCCTTTTGTAACCATGAGTCAGAAAAATGTCTCCTTGTAATGCTTACTTAGACACTATAGTCAAACTATGACACTTCAGCACCAAAGCCTTTAGAAACGATAAGCCTGGTTTCTGCAAAAGCAAACCAGGTACTTTTTCCAAATGGCATTAAATCTGAAACAACGAATCTACTGCATATATCAGATTTGCTGTATTGCATCTGTAAGTTTGAAGATTTCTGGGAGTAACAGAAGTTACTGCACACATACCCAATGCTTTCAGAAGTGCTGAATCTCCTGCAGCTATATTAGACCCCTACCCTGAGAAAGGAAGTGGGCAAGACACACACATCCCCATAATATTAATCAAAAGTAGGAGACATACCTACACAATTTTAAAGAGCACTACTAGTGCTTTACAATACAGCTAAAAAGCCTCTTAACCCTGATGTTACATTGTGAGTTTCATTTTGTTTTTTTCCTAGAGCCTGCGGCTGACTTTCTCAGCTGCAGTGGAGCTTTCAAGAGATAATTTTTCTCAAAACAACCTGAAGAAAGAATTTAAACAAATCTGCACAGCTGGTGTTTGTTATCTTGTTTACATATAGAGAAGTGTCAATTTTAATTAGCCAATCATAGTGATAGTGTGTTAATCAAGGACCAATTAGGTCCAGCTCTATCCTATTACTCTATAAAGGAGACTTCCTTTGTTTTAATAAATCATTATTCAGCCTTCTACATCGTAGTTTGTGTCAGTCTTTTCATGTCCAACAGCGACATTACATAAGAATTTTCTTAATTAAAAATATCTTGTTTGTAGATTGTAAATCACAATTAAAAAATCCTTTAAGAGAGACCTGCTTTAAGGACTACTTTGTATTGCCAAACAGGCCTCAACCTTGTAATTCACTGAGCACTTCCATCATTAATGCTGATCTGGCTTAATAAAGTTTTTCAGAAGTTGTCAGTTTTAGGCCCAGTACTCTCATATTAGACAGTCACATAGGGCTGACATGTTGCCCCTAAAGTAGTGCTAGGACTAAGAACATACTTTAGAGGATGGGGCAAGGAAGAAGGAGTTAGGCAAGGAAGGGGAAGAGAGAGGTTCAGAGATCAAAGGCCCAGATAAGGCAGCTGGATTCAGGAATGGCAGCCAGACAAAGATGTGGCCTGCTCAACACAGCTGAGCCATCTCCAGCTTAACTATAGGGCTTCTATGGCCCAGCATCTAGAGATGGGAAGAGGGGAAAACCAGGCTCAAGGCTGGGCTTGGGTCAAATGATGCCAATCAACCATTTGCTTTAATTGATTTAATATCACATACTCCAGACTAATGGACTCCTAATTATACCCTGCCCATTTTCATTTGGAAACTCATGAAGGTTTTTCAACAGAATAGAAAAAAATACTGGCAATTATGTAATATTTTCTTAATAGCCAGTAAAGCCAGCAGAACTGCAAAGAGATGCACAGCCTCACCCATCTGTCTCTGGAGGACGACCTGGTCTGAATAAGCTCCATGTTCTTGCAGGCAAGCAAGCGACTCCGAACTTTATACACACAGCGGTAAACTTCTGCCAAGGCCTTGCCAGGCTGGTACCTACAGAAAATCACACCCAAGCCAGAAAAAAATCACATGAGCTTCCTTTCAAAAAGTCAAGCTGAACTTTTAAAAGCAGCTTTAAGCTACTTGCCTGCTCTCACCACAAGCTTGACTAAGTAAACTGGTATGTTTCAGAAGAGCTGCAAGGACAAATCTGGACACAGTATCTAGGAGTGATTCATTACTTAAAGTTGCAGTATCCCAATCTGAAAATAGAAACGATTCATCAAAATTGGCTACTGTTTCTAAAAAGCAAAAATATTCGTTTTTTCAATATTATATTCAATATCTTGAGCCATTTAAGTCTCCTTTTTTTTTTAAAGGAACTGACTTTTTAATTTCAAAAAAACTTTTCCCCACTTTAAAAACAACCAAAATGAAAATAATATCGCTCTACTATGAAATAACTGAACTGCCAAGCAAACCTTCACAAAGCACCATAATTTTCCATGGGGAAATAAAAAATTACTGTTCCCCTTCTTTACAAATATGTTTAGAATATATTTTTCTCTTAAATTTTATCTATAAATCCTTGTGAACTGCTGTAGAAATGACAAAACGTACCTGGCCATAGGTAAATCTAGTCTGCTAGATTTACACACCTGCTCCTCAGCAAGTTCCATGACTTTGCCTGTGATGCTATGCTAATGTGACCATCCAATTTTCAGTCAGCTGAACAGAGCAGACCCACATCAACTTCTGCAGTTCCACAGCCTAAATTATACAGATCACCCCATTCGACTCAGATTGTGCCAATAGATAACCAGCACTGTTTTTACTGCAATTCCCACTTCTGTGGAATGCTGTAATAGAATTCCCTGTGTTGTTCTCAACAGGCACACAATACCATTTGCTCTTCATCTGGCTTGGCTTGGCTTGGCTGGAGCTACAGAAAAGTATCTCTGGATGCAGCAGCTACAGTACAACTACAATGCTCAGTGGATTTCATTAAAAGGAACCTGGAAAGCTTGAGCAGGAAACCTAGTTTTAGGCAATAAGCATGAAAAACTATTACTACTAGTAATAAGTAAGACTAACCTCCCAGAGACTTGAAAAACAAAAGATGACTTACCCCTTCATTCCATTCCTAACATATTTTGCAAGTTACTTTGCCTTCCCTCATCTCCTCCCCTTTAATTTTTCTTTTTAATTGCAAGTTTCACCCTGCTCTACTCAGAAAATAGAAAAAACAACAACTGAGTAAGCAAACAAGAGTTTCTTCTTACCAGTTCAGAGGGAAAACAACATTGAGCTACATGTTGCCAAACACTGAAATCAGTGTCAAAAGTAAGTAACAGTAAAAGCAAAAGAAAAATCATGGAACATAATAATAAATTAAGTTTATCATGTAGAATTAAAAATTGTTGCCGAAGAAAATACAGAATTATGCTAGGAGCATAGCTGGAGCATTTAACTTGCTTTCAACATACACAGGCACTTTTAGCATCTCACCTTTACTGACAGCATAGTCCTGCATACTGATCCAGAGGCTCCTTGCTGGCTCTTTTGTACAGCCCAAGGCCAAATCAACAAAGACTGTGATCTCTGGTCTCAGCTTATAATCAAAGGGCTTCTGCTCCTCATTTCCAGACAGGGCTACTTCTAACAAGGAGCTCATGCATTTGTCTATCAGAAGAGAAATACCAAAGAAATTAAACTCTGCAAATTTTGAGGATTACATGCATCTATCTAAAAGCATTTAAACCACCTTTCACCTTCCTTTTAGTTTAAAAAAAAACCCAAGACATGTCATTGTCCTTCCACAAATTCACCTTACATAGGGAAGTGACTTAAAATACAATCTACACAAAACCTATGGAGATTTAGAAGCATTATCCAACTCTTTTTCAAGAGCATAAATCTGTATCATTAATTCTACCTGAACTGCACAGCTATACACTTGCAACTACTGCCTGAACTCATTTCAAAACACTCTGTCTTGTAAGTCTTGAAGTAGCCTACTCAGAACCAGAGGGAGGAGATGTGAACTAAGAGGAACAAGGCACAAAGAAGCGAGTGCCCCATTCAGACAGGAAGGGATGAGTGTGTTGATAATTCTAGTAGATCATAAAGAATGAAGTTTGCTATTAACAGTACTGTTTCTAATTAATAAAAAAATAATTTTGCAAGTAGAATAAAATAGATTTTCCATTAATTAATATGAAAAATTGAGCTCCTGGAGTGTCTGTTAAATGCTGAGCATCTAAGAGTAAAACATTTCCAAATAACTGTGTGAAGTCTGTAGTCTTTTACTAAGAAATTGTGGTTTTTTCCTCCTGTATGCATTTCCAAGATCTTTTATAAACTACATCATAACCTTAAATACCATTATGGAACTTTCTGCATTACTACACAAATAGACAAGAACACCGAAACACAAACCTTAAGTGCAGAAGACTTATTCAAACATCACCAGAAATGTCACACCTGAACACATATTTACACAGACCATTAGGCATTGGCACTGAACAGCTCACCTAAATGAGGAATATCCATCTCTACTCCATCACTGAACAGCGGAGTTTTGAGCCAGTAGGCCGTGTCGTGCTCCTCGGCGGACACTGGAGGGCCCTGCAGCATCCCCCCCAGGCAGCGCCCGATGAGCAGGGCCACCGTCCGCTCCAGGTCCACCAGCCACACCCAGGACTGGGCGGGCTGCGGCAGGGGCATGCCCGTAGGGTCAATCAACTCAGGGCCACCTGCAAGTATTCACTGCCAGGTTAGTCACCCACGCCCAGGTGGCACGAACAATTCCAAAATTCCAAAGCTAATGGCAGATCTCGTTCATATTTCCCTGTTCATCGCAGATGTGCCCCTCAATCGGCAACCTTTCAACTGAAGAAACAGCAGCTATGACAGACTGCTGAACATTGCAACTACAGCACAGCAGAGGCCACCACCATTCATGGCACAGCTGTTCATGAAGTATAGTCTCCTAAACTCTGCCCAAGAACATGCTTTGTATAATACACACTTCTCTGAGTTCTGATAAACATCTACAGATTAAGGATACAACTGGAAACAGCACTCAAAGCAGAAAAAAATACTTCACAGAAAGTATTAAATATTAATACATTAAGGAAATTGAAAAGGAGATGTAGCAAGACACATAGTTTAAAAAAATAGCCATCTTAAAAGGGAGAGCTAAATTCTACCATAACATGTGCCATTGTTTATTTTTCAGATTAAAAGCATGCTTGCTATTACACTGACCATGAAGAGGCCACTGTAATTCCTGATCTTCCAAAAGGGCTGCAGCAGGCAAGAGTCTGTTGAGACGATCTAAAGGTGGCAGCAGATCCAGCAGGTAACTCAGCAAAGGCCGGGCTACTGACACTGGCAGCAGCAACAGTGAATTGACAATCTGAGAGAGCATACTGCCAGCAGCTGATACATAAATCACATCTGCAGAGAAAAAGCAAACCTGAATTAGTTACAGTTATGGAATTATGTAAGCACAATTTAACAAGTCAAAGAATTGCACTTCAGCTATCTCAGAATGTCTTAAACAATAAAGGTTGAATTGATGGGTTTGTTTAATAATTATTAATCTCTTATTTCAGTTACACACTTTTCATTAATCACAATAACTGTACTTTTAAAAAGAGAAATCTAGAACTAATGAAACTGAAACAGTAACGCACATTCTGTATTCTGTTCACATTCACATTCTGGAGTGAAGGTGAACAGAATGGAGAATTCACATTCTCCAACCTGTGCTTTTCCTGCACACGAAATGTCCTATCAAAAACATGAACCAGATGCCATTCCTGGGTAGACACCTCATCTCCTCCTTTGAGGGAAGACTTGGGATGCCTAATTTATGCAGATATAGGAAAAATAAGAGATTTTTTAATTCAAACCTAAGCAAAAAAAAAAAAAAAAAAGTGCCCTAAGGTTACAGCTATCATTACTGATTTCTCCATGGGCAGTTACCTCTCAGTTTTTCCCCAACACTACCATTCCAAGAGCTTTCCTTAAGCAGTGTTGCAGAACGGGAATAGATATCTGTAGCATGAGGCAATAAAAGCTGAAGGTGTTTGTGAAGCAGTGCCACACTGCTGGAATTCTAGAAGGAAACAAACGTAAGAATAGTTATGTAAATACATATAAAGGGCTCACTATTTAAATCACTTCAGCTTTCAAATACTCAGATGATTTTCAAAAGGAACCTTACAAGATTCTGGTGCTTATGAATACTGAATTATTTTTTTCTCTCCTAGATGGTAAAAATAAGGACACACACCTCAGTAACACTGTTGATGTGGCAATAAGCCAGCAATTGTTTCTGTAGGGAACATAAAAGCTCATGCAAATGAGCAGGTTGGCTGTTTTCTGATGATGATGTACCTAGCAAAAATTTATCACTGTTTTTCTCCAGTTCTCCGAAGGCTTGGTCCTATTAAGACAAAAGGGGAAAAAGATAACAATTAACTCTGCTTCAAGTGCTATAATACTTTACTATCACCTAAAAAGAAGCATTTTTATCTTTACTATGTGCTGGATAGTATCAAGTGGATCATGGGATAACCAAACTTGAAATTCCAATTTCTAATGTCACAGCAGTGACTGTGGTAGCCGTCAGGCAAACATTTCTTAAAATGTTTCTTTCACATGCAGCAATGCTTTTATTCCTCACTAGGATAACTAGATTAAAAAACTCACTTCCTAACCTAGTCCCCAAAGCACAACTTGTTAAGGAATAATTCCTTACGACCTGTTGTGGGCTGATGCCTAAGATATCTCACATTAGAATTCCTGTTTGCACTATCTAGGATGGCAATAGAAGGAGAACATAGATGGCTGCTTGACTTCCTTTGGAATTCATTGGAAAAAGTGAGTTAGTTTCTAGCAGCCTATTCAAAGCATACAGTTCCACCTTGCTGACTGAAGGAGGTCTAGAGAGAAGAACAAAACACTGTCACCCTGTGCTGAGGAGCTTCACACTATGCCAGGGAAGTCCAAACGTCTGATTTCTTCTCACTGTTTAATTCAACCGGCTGGTTGAATAAAAAGCTGAGTCGGTAATTTGCTCTCACACTCCCCTACACTTTCTAAGAACAACAATCTGGCTGACACACTGTGTTTAATAAGGCCCGTACTTGCTGCTCTATTACAAGTTAGTTACCACCCTGTAAAGTTAATTAAACAGGTTCATGCTCCTGGTGTCTGCTTCTTGTTCCCTGGTGGCTGAGATTATACTGACAAACACTGCATACAATTTACTTCTCGTGTTACGTTTTCTCTTCCCAAAAAATCTGAAGCGAAAGCAAGAGCAGTAAAATAGTCTAATATGAAACCAGCTGCATTTACGTAAGTCATCTTAAACAATAAATATCACTATATCAATATTAGAACCGTAGAGTTAGAGATGATTTAACTGACTTTAGTTCACCTAAGGACAAATACATGTGGCACTGCTACTTTACATAAACAAAATGAGCATCATTTCGTTAACATGGGGGAGGAAAATAGTAACCCTTCAAAGTATCAAAAATTAACTGCAATTTAAACAAAAAAATTAATATGAAGCCTGTACATACTGTATAAAATCCCAGATTTCTTAGAAGAGTCTTCATTAAGATTTCAGCTAGGTGAGTATCTGGATGACTGCTCTGGACAGCAAAGGCTTGATCAGAGAGGTTTCCATAGCTGATACACAACGAGGGAGTTTCTGTGGTATCGGATGGGGAGCTATAGCCAAGCAGGGAAGCTACATGGGTGTGATCCTGCAAGCTTGTCAGAATGATGTCCAATTGCATTCTCTAAAGAATAATGTTTAGACACAAAAATCACTCTTTGTTAATAAAGATAAAATAATGAGCTAAGCAGAAAAAAGCATTAGGCACAGTTACCCAATAAAAATATTCTAATGGGACACGGAAATAAGCTGGAGGGCTTTACCAAAATACTCCAGGTTTTCCTGAAGATTTGTACTATTATACTGAATTACATTTACCATATCTAGTAAAAATCTGAGATTAAGAGAGACAGAAACCAGACTGTCCACATGATGGGCAATGAGGGTAAGACACTGAACCGAACACTTTCTCCAGTATGTCCTGGTTATCTGATTATTTGGGAAGATGGGTGGGAGATACACAATTTCTCTACACTGTACACAGGAAAAAGGATACAAAAAAGAACCTTGCAGTCATCTTTGCAAAATAGGGTCAAATCCATGTAGGGAAAGCATTATACAAGTATTCATCTGAGAAAACAGTTAATTTTCTCTACCAAGGCTTGTTCAATCACCTAGCATTCAAAATTATCTAATCTCTAAACTTGTCTGGATACACTTCCACAGCAATTACTAAGCTCTCTGTAGTTGACCTTCACTTGAGGAAACAAGCAGTGCTCCCTGCCTCACTCCCTACTGGTTTAGCCAGGCTGCCCTACAGATTTTGTTACACTGGGGTTTGCACTGCATCTCCCCAGAAATGTGCTTGCACTCTGCAAATGAGGCTCACCTCAGAGCTCAAAATATCCTCACAGAAAAACCCAAAGCAAACCACAGCTGCTCTCAGGCATATTTTTACTTGACCTTACCTGTCCTTTTGATAAGCTTTCCCATCTATCAGGACCTTGGGGCAGAAGAGAATGTAGCAATTCCATTCTCTCTCGCAATGGAGGAAGTAGCATAGTTGCTCCCACTGACAGTGTCTCAATTACAACCTAAAATTAGAGCAGACGAAAATACTTCTTCAGTGGAGAAGGGAAATAATCAACCCACCCGTATCCTTAAAAAATAAAAACTTAAATAAATACTTAAAAAGTACATCACATGATATATCCCAAGCATCTGCTTAATTTAATATCAGAATTCTACCACTCAACAGCCCACTAATCTTTTATGCTGTGATGCAAACGTGCAGTACATTGAAGGAGTGAAACAAACAAAAGTTGCTATTTCCTGTAAGAGTGCATCTTAGGAGAATTACCCAACCAAGTTAGTTACTCAATCCACAACAATAACATTTTAGGCTCATTATTACAGGGAAGAATAATTTAGAAGTTACAAAACAAAGCAGCTTTTTTAAATGCTTATGCAAACATTCTCCTCTGCTTTCATATCATAAAACAGTGATGGTGACTACGTTTTTTAACTTTAGTGAGTAAAACTGGCAAGTCGGAATTGTTCAGAACATCTGATAAATATCTAACTACACAGAAAAAAACCAGAAGAGAGTAGTACCATTTTTAGATGTAAACAACAAGGCATTACTTACTTCTTGAATTTCATCAGGGACAGAAGAGTCCATCAGTCTGAACAAGAGATTTCGAAGAGGACCAGCCTGCCGGCCAAGAATGCTGGTGGCTACACCTCCAGCCAGTGCAAGTGCAAGGTGATTAGAAAGCAGCTTCAAACACAATTTAAGAAAATTGTGATGTTCCCTGTAAAAGGAATATATACATGTTAACCTCTCCTGTTACTAGCATTACTCCCTTCCACTTATTTGTGCACTAAGCTTTTAACTGTCCTTTGTTTTTTCATACCACAAAGGCAAGTAAATTCCAACTGGGAATTTAAGGAAACTCCTCTGAGAAACGTAATACCAACCTGCTTAAAAGAACAAAAACTGAAACCGGAATAGGGAAGTGTCTTTGTGGACAATGGTTGCAAGAGGCATTTACTTCAGATTAGTAGTCTCATGAATTATGAGGCAAAATTGTCCCAAAATACAGAAATAAACAATAATATGATACACAGAGGAAAATAAAAAACTTTTGAGAAGTAATAAATGTAATCTTCTCTCAGAAGATTTAGAAGTACAACAATCAGGTTAAAAACAAAAGTCAGGTTATTCATTTCTAGTCCTCTTAAAAATAATTTGTAACACTGGTTACAAGAGTAAGAACTGACAACACAGAATCAGTAAATGCATTTCAACTACATAGGAAAATGAGTTTCAAAGGAAAACTCAGTAGTAAAGCATTTAATTCACTGCATAATGAAAATAAATTTCAGACTAAAGAACCTGCTACATTTGAGACACTGTAAATCTCCTCTGTTATACAAATGCATTAGAGTAATTCTACACAAATTGCACCTGAATGAGCAAGTAAACTAGACTTACGCTTGTTAAAGAATAGACTAACCAGGACTAAACCATACACCACTGCTGTAAAGAAAAAACAAATATAGAAATCTGTAACATGTATATGCTGTATGTACCTTGATGAAGGAAAAGGAAGAGGAGGAATTTCGCTGTTAATTTTGTCACAGTAGTGCTCAAGAAAAGAACGAAGATGTGAAAAAGTACTCTCTTCAAGATCGACACAATAGGGTCTGTGCCATGCCACAACTTGCCTGGAATCAAACATCAAAGAAAATTACTCTCTGGAAATTTTTAACTGCTTTAATAAATTAATAGTTCAAGCAGGTTGAATACTGAACACACTTAACTAAACCAGTTTCTTTCTTAGAGCAAACTAATACAACTGTGGCACACCAACCTCCTGACCCATGAAGGTATTTTTTTTGCTCTCTTTTCCGTGAAACTCTTTATAATCAAACATTCCACATTTATGGACAAAAACACCTCAATGCCACAAATCTGAAGCCATATGCATTTAATCTCATTCATGCAAAGGCTGACTACTTCCCACAAAGCTGGTTTTAGTACAAATGTCAGGTTAGAGACTTTGATAAAATGCAGGGAGAACTCAAAAGGGGAAGTAGCACCTAGTCCTATTTCAGTCTCACTATTTCCTTAGTTGATAGGTCCCTTGAAAACAAGGCATTTGAAGTTCTTGAATTATCTTCCAAATATTAAGTTTTTCTATTCCTTTGTGTTAGTCCATACATAAAAGTTTACCGGTTCACTTCAATCACTTGCAAACATCCTTGGTGTAAAAGTATTGAGTTATTGCATATTAATAACCAAACTATTTATTTAGGTACCTATTTTCAGTTTAACATGTAACCATACAGAAATTTTTCAAGATCTTTAAATGCACCTCAGTAATTTGTCTCAACTTGTCCTTTCCCAAAGTCTCCTGATTAGTGTACTACTTATTACACTAAAAGAAACTTCCCAAGCTATAAAAAATACCCCTAGAAGCAACAAATAAAAAATACTGAGTTGTTTCACCTCCCACTGACCACCTTGTCAATATTTAGTACACAGAAGTAAGTTTTGTCTAACTTCATGTAAGAAACATTCATATATAAAGAAGAAATACCTAACTCTTTGGTGCTGATACATTTTCACTTGTAACATGCAACAGTTAGAGAAGAGGAGGGAGGAAAGAGGAGAGGAATTCAACTTTCCAGACCAAAACATTATAACCAGAATGCTTCACACACATGATGTGGGAACACCTTCAGGAAATAGTTAAATGTATCCCAAAGTGGATTTGCATAAAAAAATAAAATTATACCTGTCCCAAATGTTATTGTTACCTGTCCCTTGGAAGAGCTGTCCAGGCAAGGCTATGGGATGTTCCTGCTGAAATCTGTTGAATTGCAACTCCATCTAAACCACTTACTTTCTTCGGTTTAGTAATGGGGCCAGTAGAATTTCCCTGACCACACTGTCCCATTGAATTGTTACCCCAAGCATAAACTTCATTATCTACAGACATAAATAAAATAGAGAACAAAAGCTGAGATACAACTCCTTTGATCAAGAGGAGGATTATGCATTTTTACAGCTTACTCTCTTTACCATGAGAAAGTGCCAAACAGTGACTGTCACCAATGGAAATGTCAACAATTCTAGTAGCAGCCAGCTCTTCAATGAGCTTGGGTCTGAGAGCAGTCGCCTCTGAAGAGCCACAGCCAAGGCAGGCCCCGCAGCCCCACGCGTAAACCTGGAGCAAAACAAGCAGAGAACAGCTGTAGGTCACATTTGTACTACTGCTGAGCATAGCAAACAACATCCCAGCAAACCACCTGCACAATTACTGCAATTACACCTTCAGCACAACATGCACAGGACCTTCCTGACTGAATATACATCTCATACAGTGTGCATTACTTCCCCCAACCACTGAGGGTTGCCACGGAGCACAGCACCGGGCAGGCTGCTGCAGGAAGACAAACTGCTGGAGTGAATGTCAACATTCCTAACCCCGACTTTGGAAACCCATTGCCACTGAGTCACAGAGCTGAGGGTAGGCAGGCCAGCTGGGTTACACATACGGAAATGATTATTGGATGACATCTATCCATCATGCCAGGAAGGGCCCTCGTTTACCATCCCAACATTTATCTCAAAGCTCTCCTGAGACTTTTCAGATTAGAAATAAAACTTGCAGTTAGCACTTCTATTCTAATATACACATACATTTTAAAAAACAATTAAATCACTTAATAACCTGAGTTGGTTACTATATTAAAAATTACAAGCATTTCACTGCTGTTTGTTTCTTGAATCCAATTTGATTTTACGCTGGTTACATTTATTAACCTAAAATAATGACTAAGAAAGAATCTTGAAAAGTGTGTTTTAGATGACTTTTAGCACATTTTGAAATACTCTTCTGCATTAGGTACTTCAATCTCTAATCAAGAACTTCACTTCTACTTAACTACTAGTTGAATATTTTCTCAACAGTCAAAATAATAAATGCTGAGATAATGTGAACCCAGACCCTCTTCAACAACTCCCGTAATTTGAGTGAAAACTTGGTTTTGCGTACCTGCCCTGTTGATGTCAAGGCAAGTGAAGACTGACTTCCAGCACAAACTTTTCGAATAAACATTCCTTGCAAGGCTTCTATAACTTTAGGTTTATATACTCTGTTTGTATCACCATGACCAAGTTTGCCTGCAAAAGGAGGAAACATAACTAGAAGGTATTTTCAATGGATAAGCAACAATTAAATGTACCCCAAAGGAGGGGTTTTTTTTGATTTCCGAAAACGTCAGAGTGGATTTTTAAAATTAAAACATATTACAATTTTTATAAAGCTCATTCTCTTTCAATTACAGTAATTACAGACTTGAAGAAATATATATTTATTATAGTCTCTTTTAAAATTGAAATACTAATCCCAGGCAGTTTATATGCAATAGTTTGCAGGACCTAAATAGCAACTGTCACATCATGAGTGAGCTGATTTGAAAGTCATTGGCACAGCATTTTTTCCAGAACTGCTCATCCATTCACTGACCCTTCTGCGCTGTAAAATTCCTCTCCTGCTGAAAATCTTTTTTTTAACCCTCTAATCTTGCAGGTGAACTTCAGATATTGTATTTAGATTTTTTAAGAATCCCTTCCTTGAACAGCTACCAAACGAATAAAAACCAGAACCAAACTGCAAGGAGTACTGAAACTATGAGGCAGATAGAATAAGACAAAAATTACTACCAAAACATTCATTTTACCCACCATTGTCTCCTCCTCCAAACGACCACACTGTTCTACCATCTTTGGACAGAGCTATCGTGTGTGAACTGCCACAGGAAACCTCTCCTACATTGCTAATATCTTTTACTAAAGTTGGAATGTTGCGGCTGTTGCTGTCACCATGACCTAAGGAAAAAAAGAAAAAAGTATTTTCTTTTTGTGAAGATTGAAATCCTATTTCTGTTTTGCAATCATAAGATTTTGCAAATTCCACATGTATTGCAGTCCTCACAAATGATGACTTCTATCAACCTTTTGGAAAAATTCGTAGTAAGGTTTGGAAGACATCTGTTGTAAAATTAAACATACAATCTTTACGACATACTCCAGAACACCTGTTAATATCTCACTACCTCTAAAACTTAGGATTATTTTCTACCTAGCTGAAAAGAAATAAAAAGAATTGCTAGCACAACCACAACTGCCTTCAATACCAGCTGATTAGGTAGCTAGACTACTTCTCAACACCGGGCAGGAGGTGTCCTGTACAGCATGAGGAAGCTGCAGTAAGGGCCCTCTGTCACTCCTGTCCATACTGCACAGACTGAAGTGATCAGCCCCTCAGCTGCCTTTAGGCAGCCACAGCTCTAACGGGTCCTTTCTGCAGAAACCAAGTAAATCACAGCTATCACCTACTTTACAAAAACTTCTATTTCTACTAAACTCCAGAAATTCTATGGATATGGAAGAAAAATGGAGAAGAGAGGAAAATAAATATCACTAGTATCCATAACTGATTAAATATGAACAACTTCCTATAACCCAATAAAAATGTTCCTTTCTAGCTACATTCTGCAATTCACCATTGTACACTCCAAGACCCACAAAGGACATCAAAACTCCACAATAATCTAAAACTCAAGGAGAACGTTTCCACAATTCCCACCAAAATTCCAGTTAAACCTCCAACACAGAGTTCTTTTCTTAGCAACGGTGATACGCTCAGAACTTCTACTGATTCCCTTGAAAGATGTGACTGTTGAACAGAGTCCTCATCTTCCATCCCTGCCACTTGCTCTGCTTTTACCCCTCTATACTTGATGATTGTGACATTCAGAGAAAAAGAAAACAGAAGGAAATGAAAGCCCAACTTTAAACAATTTTCTATGCAAAATCTGTTTTGAACCTGCTTGAGAAGGGTAGTTTTATACCAGGCATAGCAGCTGTAGAGCAAAGATGATGAAACAGACAAGTGAACTTAACCAAATAGTAATACAGGGTTTCTTGTTCCAGTTAAATTTAACTTTTTAGATGTATTGAGGTTAAAGGACACTAAGTCATTCTGGCAAACTTAACATCAAGTATCCCTATTGGAATCAGACCCTTGATATTAGCCAGTTATTCCTGACTCTTCAAAGAATCATTCTACCATCATACTAGATGAGGTTTATCTAGAATTCCAGTTTATTTAAAATGTCTACTGTTTACATTCCAGTGGCATTAGTAACCCTATAGTCTTATGAATGAAGCAACTTGCCTTGAAATGAAAAACCTTTAAAAAATCTTTGTAAAATTAACTGCATTAAAAACTTTTAAGAGCCTCTGTACATGTCAGCTGTACACACACACCTGAGTACATGTGTGTGTGTACATAGTGGGGACAACTAGAGAACAAGGCAAACAGATGTATAAAATCATTACTAGACACAGGAATTTTTCCAAAAGCATCTAATGAAATTTTCAAATTACCTAATCTTCCAAAGTCTCCTTCTCCCCATGTGTACAGCTCTCCATCTTCTGTAACAGCAGCACTGTGTCTGTAGCCCGCTGATACACACACAACCACCTACATTACATGTAAAAAGAAAGATGAAGTTTTTACACGAATCAAGTGGGAAGTTTGAAAGCCTTGGAGAGTCAAGTTTCAGAAGGAGCCAACATAAACCAACTTGTTCATTCACATAGATCAAGTACACACATAATCTTTGCAATCTTTTCTATTTATTTGATAAGGGGAAATAAGCACATGAAAAGGCAAGTTTATATGTAAAACTACTAATGATTTATCAAGCAGCTTTAGCATCATGATATCCTAGTCTTACAGGAGAAAAAAGCAGCATCAGAGGATGTTTAAGACATTAAACAAACTGTATGTGAAAGCCTTGATGTTGCAGCCAGCAAAATTGAAATTGCAATTCAGTGAAAGCCCCTGAACATGTTTGACTCGAGTCTGTGAGAAGCTTTCCTGACAATGCCACTCCCCAAGTCACAGGCCTTACAGGCAACCATGAGCTCTGGTGTTTTTTTGAAAGCAAACCCAGCCTCAAAGAGATGTCTAGAAAAAACACAGAACTTTTTCTTAGGATTTTATCTATTTCAAATGTGACGCAACATTCCAGCTGAACAGAAAAAAACCTGGTGCTGTACTGTACAGAACATACCTTCCCTTGCAGGGGACCCTGAATAAGTTTGGGGTATTTCTGAGTTGAACTATTTCCATGTCCCAGTTTTCCGTAGTCACCATCACCCCAGCTGAAGACTTCCCCTTCTGTTGTAAATGCTAAAGTGTGACCATCGGATCCTTTTGAAGATGACACCTTTTTAATAGACCTGTGAGGCTCAAAAGTCAATTTTTTCAACGTGGACTGATTGTTGGAGTCTCCCAGTCCCAGTCTCCCATAGCTGCCTTTCCCACAGGCTCTAACAGAACCATCCGTAGAAATGACAAATGTACAATATTGTCCAGCTTCAATCTACAAAGAGAAAAAAGGATGTAATAAAGAAATGCAGACGTTAGATAAATCCAGAATTTACATACAGGTCTAGAAGTCTGTATTTTTTTAACAGAATTTCAGGTTTCTTCATGTAACATGATGTAAAAATTAAAAATAATTTGGATGTCAGGAAGCAGTAAAACTAAAATTCTTGGGAAATATGTTATGATTAAATCTACTTTCATAATAGACTAAAGTACGTAAACAGTGATTATTTTATTTATTTGTATCTCTTCTACAGACTACAGAACTTGTGCTGCATTCAGATCTCCAAAACTCATGGATGGAAATCTTAATTTTTTAAAAGTAAAAAAGACAAAGTAAGAGCTTGATAAAACACTGCAGGTTTTGCTTAATTTTAACCAGTACCGAGCGGTAACATTATAGAAATACACCAATGCTAAAAATGCACGCACTTGATACTGTAGACTTTATTACGTGAACATCAAAGAAATAAGATTAAAAGCTTTTAAGAAAATAAGAACTTGCCCCTGTTGGGAGGTCAGCACTCAGCTGAGGAATGACCCAACAGCAAACAGACTAACACAGAAATCATTCCCTATAGGAATCTTAACACAGCAGAACTGCAGAGCAGGTAACATCTGAAGCATAAAGGCACATTTTACTCCTAAAACACTCCCAAACAGCTCTATTTAATGGGAATTTATGTCTTCATATAGACAATCCTGCAACTATCATCAATGAAGGCTAAGTGGAAAAATCACATGAATTTGTTGTATAGTTGTATACAGTACTATTAAAAGAGTAATCCATTCATTCAGATCACGCATTCCATTCTTGCATATTAGTCTTTTGAATGTTTGGAAAGTTTTCTGAATGCATAAACTTGCTTTATGATGTTCAGTCCTGCAGGCCATTGGAATATAAAATACATCAGTGACGTCCATAGAAACAATTCCAGGAAACGCACCTAAATTGTCTAGTGACCACAAAGTGCTTTTACTTAAGTCAACACTGCAAAGCCAATATAGTACCAGAAAAGCAAACTATTATATTCTGTGTCATGCATCAAGAGAAGTGCTCAGTTGCAACTGCAGAATCTGTGACTGAGAGCAGAAACAGCATGTACACTGATGTTCAGAAGGCTAATTAAGGTTGTTTTGTCAGCAGCTTGCCCAGTTTGGAGCTTTAAACTTGGCAATCTTGGGTGTGAAAACCACCAATGGAAAAGAACATGAAGTCATTAGGACACCTTTTAACTAACAATTAAAATAAACAAAACAAAAACCCAAAACAAACCCGCCAAAAAAACTGCAGGCAACTACACTTGTTTCCACAGAGTAAGTCAGGTAATTCAGTTATTCTTGTTACATGGATATTTATCTGTGTGTGTCACTAAAAACACAAACCAGACTGTTTTTCCCAGGCATCAATAAAAGTAGCGAGATATTCTCAGGAAAATAACCTGTGTGACCAGTTCTAAGCATCATCCCTTCATTATAACTTGACACTCAGAAATAAAGTACTATTTTCAAGTTCGTACTATGAGTATGGAGCTGCTGAATGTTATACAATGTACCACTAAAAAACGTCACTCACTGTCTGTGCATCAGAAAAGCTTGGAGCAAGCTTGGGTTGAAGTATTTTCTCTTGAGTTCCTTCTACCAGCTGGTGACTGCTGTTACTGCCCCACACATACACCTCACAGGTCTCTGACACGATGGGAGCATCGCCCGTTTGAATGCTGTCAGGGCTGGCACATGTCCTTGAATAGTCTGAAGCCATTCGACAAACCTGTTCAAACCAGATATTTATTACACAGTACCATTTTCTATTTCTTCCTATACAGTCACAGTGTTTAATGCAGCTTTAACTGCCCCTCAACATAGTAATTGCCTAAAATACAAATCCCCACAACCATATCATTAGCTTGCCCAAATGACTTTGTCTCACTACATCTTGGTTTTTCAATGTTTTTTGCATCTCTTCTAACCCAGAATAACTCCGCCAAGACTGGACTACACCCACATGTGCACACCAATCACATGTGTGAGGAGGAAGTAAACTACAGTAACTTAAGTGTTTTTCAAGACATACCTCTTCAAATAAACACAGAGCTGCCTCATACAGAGAACATAAGCCATCAGAAGTTCTGGTTGGCTCTCTCCATTGACTTCGATCAGCAGATGATCCCTACAATGTTTAAATGTTGTTATTAGGAGAAACACGCTTCCAATACAGAAACAGTCCATCCGAACAAAATACATTAGGGATATGTTCTTATTGTTAAGCAAAAACTAATGGCTCTTTCTGTAAGCATAAGTACACTACCTCTCTCCTAAGCTGTGATACCTGCATACACTTCAGGAAAACAAACTGTCACAAGTGCTAGTCCAACATTCTTATTGATTCAGTTTCGTGAAAGTATCTGGGTTCAAAGTTAATTTCACCCAATACTATTTTGTAATGAAATGCATGTTGTGTTTAAAGTGATAATTATTTTAAAATTACTAATCATAATTAATTTTCTGTCTATGTATCTTTCATATTTTGGTCTCTAATTGTATATATAGCCCAAAACCAACAACAAATAAAGCTGCCCATTGCAACATTTAATCCAATTCAGACACTGCGCTACTGCCATGCTCTCCTCATGGACCCCATTCTTCAAAAGACTTTTTAGATCCTTTTTAGATATTAAAATATATGTTTATTAACAAGCAGTACAAGCCTGAAAGAAAAGAATGACCACTCGAGGGAAAAAGTCATTCCCTGTTTCAGTCTGAGCACCATGAGGCAGAAGCTTGTCACAGCTTTTGACTGTGTACTGTGTAATAATTTCATACCTTTAAAAGCAATATTCATCCAGGACCCACAGTAAACACTCAATATACAAAGCAGAGTGCCAGACTTCCAGTTTAGCTCATTTGCTATTATATTAATTTCTGAGCATCAGCAAAACTGCTGAACATCCTGAAGATGTATAAAGCAGAGGCCTGAGTGAATCTGGGAGCAGGAATGTACAATAAAAGTAACAGGAAACAAGATGTACTGCAGAACTTTGCATTTTCTAACTTTTTCTGCTATGAACTTAAATGTACAAGTCCAAGTGGATCAAGTATGTCCTCAATTCTTTCCCTGAAGTTAGAGCATAACACCAAAAATAACAACACCGATTGTTTTGCTGTTTCATCTTTACCCATGAGGAAACAGGTGGGCAGGAAGGGAGAGAAAGAGATGGTGGGTAACAAAGAAAATACGCGGGGAAAAAAATTCACAAAAAAAATCCCCCTTTCTAACATATCCAGCAAACTGGCATTTGGTGTGGAGAAAGTATTCAGTTAAGAATGCAACTACACTGCAATGCAGAAAAACCAAAGCAGGTTATGGTTATACCTACCAGAGATCGTCGCATCTGGGTCAGTATACTCATAAAGCAATCAAAGCTGATCATCCCTTCTGGACTTTGCAGCAACTTGGTTTTCTCCATGGTGTTTACTACAGCTGAAGCACCTAAAGCCATTTCTATCCATTCAAGAAGGTATCTCAAGGCACCTCGTTGGGCAGCCAAACCAAGAAGCAACTCAGAAGCTAATCTACGACCTAGAGTATCTGCCCCAGAGTTTGGAATCGTTACTCCTTTAAGAAAAGTTGTTACTTGCGATAAACAGTCCAAACCCATTGGTGGAATCTTGCTTTCATTTGCTAGAGATAAAGGTGGTAAAGAGCTCACAACTTCTATTGCAGTATGGATAACATCATTGCAGAGACTGAGGCCAGGTCCTGCCGCAGGCATCATCCAGCTTTGTCTCAGCAGTGCAAATAACAAGCTCAATCCAGTCCGAACTCCCATTTCTATGAGTGCGTCTGTGCTTGACCTCGGGCGTTCACTGACAGAGTGCACATCTGCGGATCCAGAACTGCTTTCTGGTGAATGCTGTTGTTGTTTCACCTTGCCCTTATCGTGGTATTTATTGGAAAGTGCATAGAAGACACGCTGCAGCACAAGAAGACGCTTTCGAAGAGCTCCAGCAAATGGAGAGTCTGAGCACACCATCTTTGCCAGTGCCAGCTGGCTGCTAAGAAGGGCATCCAAGTAGTGGTCCTGTTCATCACTAGATAGAGATTCCCGCTCAAAATCTGGTAACTGAGGTCCTTTGAGGCACAGAACCTGCTGGGGCAATGGCACTACTTCTTTATTGCTAACTAACTTAGCATACAAGGCAGAAACCCCCTCCCTTGTTGCAATAGATTCACTGTCTTCTGTGATCCAGGAGCTGTTTAGGTGTTCAAGCCATTTCAGCTTCACAGGTGGGACCATAGCTGCCATGCTGGTTTACTTCTTTGCCATTAGTCCTGAAGATTAAAAAAACCTGTCAATAGGTATGCAATACCTACAGATCTTATTACTTACAGCAGGAGAAACCCAAATAATCCTTTCAGAAGTTAAGCAGCAACAGATTAACCACCAAGAATTACCAGTTTCACCATTTGACCTACATGTATGTGCTACTTACTTAACATGGTGCAAGAATTTTAGTATAAGTCAGTCTGAATTTTCTAAATCCATATGCACAAAAATTAACACAAAGAAGATTTAATTCTGCTAAGTGACATGAACAGCATTTAACAGATAATGTTAAATGTCAACAATTTAAGATTTGGATATCAAGAACCACAAGGGTGCAGGGTTGATAAACCTACCTCAGCACTATGAAGATTTATGTCTGCAGGATCATCCACGTAATGGTATGATATTTTGCTATTTTGTATGAATAAAGGATCACAATTTCAAAAACATACACTGAGTTAAAAATTTTTCTCACATACAAGACCATAGACTTCTCACAGACAGTTGAGCCCAGGGTTCTCCTAAGTCTATGTCTCAGAAAATTTTAAAAAATTAATAAATTAAAGAACATCCTGATCCCAAAGAGACACTTGAGTTACTAATTTTAATGCCAGTGGCATTTAGAACTTCAGTTTCTTCAAAAGGATTCTTGATGTCAACTCTTAAAGTTTTGCCAAGGTAATTTATAGCTTAATATGCAAAGAGGCTTCCTCAAAGTGAGTGTTTTCAAACTGCTCATTTTAAAGAATTTTCCTTAAAGCAATGCTTTACCTACTATTGTACAAAACAGATTTGTTTAACTCCTGTTTTATAATCATTAACCATGGGTTACATAGGTTCTGAACAATAACTTTCTGTTCTTTGACCCTTTAAGTCCTTTTTGGGGTTAAGGTTTTTGTTGGGTTTTTTTCTTCCTTTTTATTTCTTGTCGGTGGAATTTGTTCCCATTCTGTTGCTAATGATGTACTGATGGCTGGGTGCTTGAGCGGGAGGTGAGAAGGGAAACTCACTCACTCACTCAGAGACTTTGGAGTGGATCGGTGTCGCAGCACTTTTTAGGAAAAACAGAACTGCTACAGAGTCCAGCCTGGTCCTGCTTTCTTCTTCTGGTTTGGGGTAAGGCCCTCCTGTTAGGAGCAGACAGTGAACTGGGATTCTGTTACCTCCTGCCTTGCTGGAGGAGGGCGTGTCACCTATCGCCTGTGCTGGGAGCGGGACTGCTGTTGTCCCAGCCCCCCTGCTGTTCCCTCAGCACTGCTCGGTTTTCTCACTACCCTGTAGCCTGCACCCTGCCCCTGCCTGCCAAGACCACCTGGTCTTCAGCTCCGGAGTTTTCTGATTCTATCTCTTCCATCCCGTCCCGTCTGAGACAAAGCCGCCATTCCCGCGTGGTCCCGAGCCTGCCCCGCAGCGCCCCCTGCAGGCACAGGGGGGGCTCACCGCACCTGCCCTGCCCGCCGGGAGCCACCAGCGCCCCTGGCGGCCGTGCCCGGAACTGCACCAAAGGGGAAAGTGCCTGCGGCCAGGGAAGCTGTTCCTGGGTTCCTAGGTCTTTTTGCTATTATTGCTGTAGTTGTTGTTCTTTGTTTGCCTCGTTATACATACTAGTAAAGAACTGCTACTCCTACTCCCAATATCTCTGCCTGAGAGCCCCCTTAATTTTCAAAACTGTGATAATTCTGAGAGAAAGGGTTTGAATTGTTCATCCAAAGGGGTGCCCGGCCCTCCCCAGCAGACACCTGTCTTTCAAACCAAGACAGTCTTAATGTATTACAATTTCACAAAAAAGTACTATAATTTCCTGAAGGAGAGTTTTGTGTCCTTTGGTAGTGCGAGCCCTATTTGATCTAATTTCAAACTAAACTCCTGGGGGTGGAAGGAGTCTCTGCCATGTAGCAAAAGTCAGTGCTGCTGCCATGCTATGCTTGGAGGGCAACTTGGTCCTTGTTTTGTCTTGACATTTCACACCTAGAAAACCTAAATTAAAAATATAAACTGCTACAGTTATTCTGCCAATATATCTGCAAAAAAAGCATACTTTGTGCTATTAAGCACCTGCCTTTATTTCAGTCAAATTTTTCCTGTAATAGATAAATACCTTCATAAAACTTTATGTGAGCCCCAGTGAGCTTTACCCAAGTAACTTCCGTTGCACTATAGCAGCCCCTTACCCAGGTCTATCCCACAGAAACTGGAGCCACAGTTGTTAAGTACCATTTGGAGCAGGGAGCATTCCTTGCATTTCATACACGACACACCTCTCTACTCACACAAAATTCCCGCAGCAGCTCAGCCTCCAAGTGACACAGACAGGTACTATTAACACCCAAGACCCTGTTTACTAAGAAAGGGTAACACTGTTTCATTTTTCAGAAAGGATTTGCCAACTACCATTTGCTCCTAATAGAAACTGTAAGGCCAATTAATGAAAACGTCCCAACTCTGGTCTTATGTGAAGTTTGTGCCTTCTCAAGAGGGAAAACATGGGGATGTAGCGCCATTAAAAATTTTCCTGAACAGACTTATTCATGAGCTTTATGCTTTTACCAGCTATTCTTTCAGAAACTTCAAAATGTGCTCATGTACTTCAAAGGTGCAAATACTGCTGCTTTTCCTGAAAACTGATAGATATTTTTCTCTCCTGCCGTTGTATGCACCTCTAAAAATAGAGACTGAAGCTTGAAGCTGGGATCTGAGCAATGCCCTACTCTCCTGCAGCTTTCAGAAGAAATCCGTTGGTCCACCTTGAAAATAACATTCAGTTTCACATGACAGGCAGAAGGCTTTAACCAGACACTCCTGAAAATTCTGGAAATGCTCTCTGAATACAAATGTAAAAGATCTCTGTCTCTGCATGTAACAGTTACAGACCACTGAAATTAAGCAGAAACGCGGTACCAGTGGTAGCACAGTGTATAGGTAGGGTTTATTTCTTCCAGCTCATTGCCACAAACACAAGCTTTATAATTGCTCCAGAGCCTGCACATGGACATCTCAAGTTCTTTTAAGGGCAGACCAAAAGAAAACACACTTGGCTTTGAAAACTCAAGTGAATACTCATTGCTGTTCCACTATATCTGACCACTGCAGGGTCAAGTGAACACCTGGAAGTTACCAAGTGTGCAGGGTGGGCCAGTCCTGTAGAGTGCAGTCCCACACACTTTCTGAACATGCTGATCACATGGTCAGGCACAAAAGGGGAAGCCAGAAACATGTGACAAGTGGAGAAAAGTACTTTTCTTTCATGATCATAAAGGTGTAACAGTCTAAATGTATAGCAACAGCATTATAAAACTATTTCAACACTGGAACACTTAAAACACTTCAAACTAAAGTACCCAGAACTTTCTGGGATTTGTATTAAAAAAAAAAGTCCAGCTCACCTGCCCTTATTCCTCCCTTTCTCCTCCTCCTCCTAAGGGGAAAAAAAAAAAGGTAAACTGTGAGAATGCGCAACACAACTCGTTTGTCATATCTTTTAGAACCACAGTTCCTGTTGAGGAAATCACAGTTTTCGGGGAGTAAATGTTAGCATATATTTTACTGTTGCCTATTGGTAAGTCAACTAAAATGGGACTTAAAACTCATAGCTGAACAAGGATTCCAACAGTGTTACCAAATTTAACTCCTATTTCAAAAGCTTACTCCAGGGAACAATGGGGACAAGATGTATGCATCAAAGCCTAAAAGCCAAGTTCTATGTATCCTGGATGTCGAATTTTTCTTTCAAAACAGCAGTGGCAGCAACTTGAGCTGCAGGAGAAGACGTGAAGGTCACTAAGCCTGCCTTCAGAGCTTGTTTGCCCTGAGAACCACAGCCAGAGCTGCAACTGAACTCAAGGGAAGGCTGAAGTTCATCAAATCCTCTACTGGAACACGTGTGCAAGCACAGGGAGAGCTGTTGTTACCCATCACAGCACTGGACACCAACTGCTGTTTGTTTCTGTTACATCAGATGAAAGGGAATGTGAGGCAAAGAATTTTAACAAGAAACCTGTGAAAACACGAGGAATATAATCAGGGAAGGCTCTTACCTGAGCTAAGAGAACAATTAAATTATGGAAGAAAATATTTTTAAGAGTGCTCTCTCTTAATTTTATGAGAAACACAGAAATTACCTGCAGCAGAGACAAAGGCTCTTTTTCCTTTTATCAGTCCATTGTTTTAAAAGCACTCAAAGGTGAACCTATAAATTCCAAAGCTGAACCCCACTGCACACTGAATGTGCATCCCCCGGGTTTCAGATTCCGTCTCTTCAAGCTCAAAAGTCAAAACCAGGTACTTCTGGTCTGTTCATGGTTTATCCCATCATGTAAACAAACACACCACACAGCCAAACTACCACTCCAATTCTAAGCTTAGAAGTTAGAATCCACATCTTGGAATAAGTAGTAAGCATAAACAGGAGATAATAGGATACATTTCAAATTCAAAGAAATCAACTCACAAGCAGCCCTAATGATTGTGAAACCATAATAATTAAATGATTGGCACGCGTTTCTACACAGTCAAGAACTCAGAAAGAAAGCTGATGACAAATTTCATTACCCCTTTATCCATTTATTTCTCTTAATCTGTTTAGTTAGAAGATGATTTTTAAGCAGTTTTGGCTTAGATGTGTTTGCTGCACCTGAGGAAAAAATAAACACAAAACCAAGAGCCTGCAAATGCTTGTCAGAAAGACAGAGTAAACACTAAAAATAACTGATACACTTAAGATCTTCCCTTCTGAGTAAAAATAGGGAAAAAGAGGGAAGTTGTCATATTTCAGGGAAAGCATGCAGTAGTAGCCTAGCAAATAATTTTAAAGAATTTAAAATATGCTGTGTTATTAAATAGTTTGGGTTTTTTTTCTTAAATATGAATCAATTCAGCCTGAAACCATCAGCTAATTTTTACAGGTCACTTAAAATATTAATTTTTGTGGTGGAAGCTTGCCTACGATAATGGATAAATCACACGTATTAAAAGTGTGAATGGTCTGTTTCAAGTCATTATTAAATACAACTACAGGGCATATTAAAAGTAAGTTTCTATCACTAATGAAATAGGCCAAACAATTCTTTCACTGAGAAAAACTGCATCTTTTTAAAGGAAAAAAAATATTCCCCTATCTCAAACAAGAATGAAATAAGAGACTGGAGATGCATCTAACTACATTTACAAGTTATTTCCATGAAACAGAAATAAATTATGAGGAGATAAACTATGAATGCTGTTCCTTCCTTCTCTCTGCCACCACAGCAATTTAATCACAGAAACATAAAGAGGAATTTGATCTTGTCATTAATCCCATCTTGCTAATTTCATATATACAATACCAAGTCACTGACTGCATGGATGACTTACACCTTAATGTACAACTGACCAGGAGATACAACAAAATAGGTATTCCACTACAAATCTTTCAATATTTATATATATATATTTATATTCTGATATTTATATTAGATACGAAAAATATCTGTGTTTCACGTATATGTGTCTGAAGCACAAGTAACCTTTCTGCAACAATTACTTATTTTCAAAGGGGAGTAATTCTTGCAAAGCATTTCAGTTAACATCAAAGTGAAATTATCAAGAAAATTATGTAGAATTTTTTTGTGTGTTTATATAAAAGTGACATACATAAGGTAAAATGGGACTGAGAAGTAACAGTAAATTTTCCAGCCACTTACCACCATCTCCTAAATTAGCAATGGAAAGAGATTTTTCTAGAAGGGGAACACAGCAAACACTAAAGATTTCTCATAAATCCACTTGGTTGGCTCAGACATGAAGACTGTCAAACCTCTAAGAACAAATACTTTTTCAGATTTTTACGACAGCTTCAGGAAACCAAGAAGTTTTTAGGTCTTCTCACTTTGAGGTAAGTGGGACAGCTTTGATCACCTTTAAATGCAAGAGTAAGAATTCACAAAGGAGGAAAAAATCATTACTTAAGAAGTTAGTAAGGGAAGTTCTCAACTTCAACACAGTCAAAGGAGTGAGGACTTTGAAAACTGCCCCAAATACTCCTATATTCCAAGGGCATGGGGAAATAAGAATAATTTACAAAGGACTTTGGCATGGGGTTGAAGGTTAAAGTTTGTGAAGTTATGAAGATTCTGTTTCTGAGTCCAGCAGAAAAGACAGGTCTTGGACAGAATACACACACTTCCTGAAGGAATTTCCACAGTCCTCCCTTTCCATGTCAGCTCAGAAATTATGGGATCTACCTGAATTTGTCACCCAAGAACCACCTCCATGCAGCCAACAAATTTATGTTAATCTAAGTAAACAGGAAGCTCCCTTCTAGGGTTTAGATTAAAAAATGCTTAGAATTTAAGAAAGCTCCTCAGAAGTTGCTGTGTGTACATCTAAGAGAAAGATTGTTGTGACAATTTAAAGAAAGGTGGCGACTGGGCAGAAGCTGTACAGTGTGGCTACATCATACTCTGTAGCTCCTTTTGAGGCGATCAGGAAGGTCAGGAACAGGTCTAGGCAATTCCAGAGAGATCACACAGAATTCCTGCAGGAAGGGATATAGTATGAAAGTCATGACAAGAAAAAATTGAGGGGTTTATGTTTGGTTTTAAAGAAAGTTGTAGAAAAGATCCTTTAAAAGTAGAAGACAGGATTATAATCTTGCTATCTTAAATAGAGAGTGTAACAGCACAATTTCCCCACAAAACAAGTTTTGCTTTTTTTAGTCCTTAGCGCACACACTCAACCTATCAACAGACAGAAACCACCAAAACATGTTGAAGGGAGGAGCTGATTTTAGGGTCCTTTTTGTCTTTTTTCCCCAAGACATCATCTACACAGTGGCTCTACCTCATTGCCAAATGGAGGTAATCACTGGTATTCCAGCAAGAATAACAGAAGTCTGTAGATAAAGAGGAAGAAGGTGCAACTGCTGCTCAGGCTGTGAAAAGGAAAATCTGAACAATCAGCTCAGAAATGTAGGTAAATCTTGAAGCACAGTGATTTCCCATTGCTTGTACAAACCTGAATCTTCCTGCTTGTTATTTGACAGCTTTGTGCTTTCCTCCCTTTACAAGGCCCAAAGAAGTAAATGTAATACAGGGATAAAAAGCAAAATTGATCTTACATAAAGTGTTGTCAAATGAACACAGCAAACAAAAGGAATGTATTTTAACCTAGTCTTTAAGCTAGGCAGAACTTCTCACAGTCCACGGAGATTTTCAAACATATAAAAAGCATAAAATTTTACACAGTATCTTCAATCAGGATGAAGAAAATTCCTTTTCTTAAATCAATGACACTAGCACACATACTGAAGATATAACAAGGATGGAATTTAACAAAGCTACATACTATCACGTTTTTATTTAACCTAGCCTGACTACAGCAGAAATCAAGCACACACAAGAACAATTATTCTGACAGAAGCCAAGTGGTAAGGCTCTTAAAACTCCTACAAAAGTAGCTGAAAGCTTTATTTTCTGCAAAGCTCTTGAAAAACTGTACTTATAAAGCTACTAAAAAAGAAATTAAATCTCCTAAAAATCAAAAGTTTTCTCAGAGGAAAAATAAACCTCACAAGTACTTACTCCCTCCTTCTCTGCAATCAGCAATTTCAGCAACGTCTGTAAGACACTGACTACATTTATTTTATGGGAACCTAATTACAAAATCTTGTAACACAAGAAGTCCCTCTGTGCAGTCAAATCACAGGCAGGAAACACCAAAATTAAATACGAAGATCTGGTTGTGAAACTGATTTCTATTCACTGCCTGCCTGCGATATTGTACCACACACATATACAGAGCTCTTCACTGTGTGTTCATTGACAATGAACTTCCTGGAGTCTGCAACAGTTCCATTTATTATTTTCAACATGAAGGGCTCCTAGATTACCTCCTGTGCTCAAGGTCCCTCCACCATGTCGTCACCTGGGTGGTTTCTAAAAAGGATTAGAAAATTTAATATTTAAACAGACGGTAGCCAGATCACACTGCAGCTCTTGATGATGCCACAAGTAGTTAAAGCTTTGTTTGCAACAGTGAGAAATTAACTTCTGTGATGGGCCAGAAAAATCAAGCATTTTGTGACTCATGCAAAACTCAGGACAGACTTCACAATCAGAATAATCAGATAATTCTACAAGCTCATTAAGAATATAATTCAATTAATTCACTGACTACTGAAGAACTTTATTCTGGGATGTTATTTTAGATTTTTTTGATATAATATAATTTCTGAGTTCACTGCCAATCACACCTCTGGAAAAGCTAATTAACTTAAAATATGAGAGAAAACCTAATGCAATATGTTTCTATTTACTGCCTCACTGATGACAGTATTACAGCTGCATTATACAAGTGGAAACTCTTCAAAGTTGCAACATTTTAGTTTCTTAGCATAAGCACTTACAAGGCTTTTAAATTATTTGTTAATTCAAATACATGTAACATTCTTACCAATAAACCAAAGTCTGTATCCACGCCTACTAAATTATTATCTCAATATTCTGTCAAATTCCTAACCTATAGGACGCCAGAGCTGGATGTGGAATTCAAGATATGGCTGTACCTTTATTTTGTGCAACAGAAGGCCTGTTCTCTGGTTTTGCCAAGTTCCATTCCTAACAGTTCCTGACATTCCATAAAATGACAGATTACCTTAAGCTTTTATCATTCCAGTCTTTCATACTTCTTACAAAGAAGACATGAAGTCCCAGTAAGAATCTTGCTTCACATGCTGCCAGCCAGTAGAGTGCAGCAACTTTTGTAATACTTATTACAATTTTACAATCTGAAAGCACAACTAAACCAAACTGTTTTGTTTCCCTTTTTTCATAAATAAGGGATTGTAAATACAGGATTTAGCAGCAGGTATCAGAGCTCCAAAGAACATTTACAGCCTTTTACTTGAAAGGTGATTTAGAATCCAAGAATATATAAAAGTAATTAAAATCCTGCCTTGTCACAAGCCAAAACTACGAAATGTACAAAAATGCAAAACACACAAGACGTCTCATATTGCTCATGGCCAGGGGATACAACGACAGTTAAAACCAACAGGAAATAATGTTGCCTAGAAAAGTTATCTGTTCAATATTTCACTAGTGCCAAAAAGCACTGTAGGTCACCATGTAAGATAGGAATCTTCAAATGTTCTTTTCAGCCTGTCCATGTAGCCTAGACATACTGCCATGACAGATGCAAGGTGAATGGAATTCATCCAAAACAGTCATGGGAAAGAAAAAGAGAAAACAATAAATTAGAAAATACTGACACTGCAGAGAAATTACTACAAATTCACAAAGAATTGAAAGCAAAGAGACAAAAAGTGTCACTAGAAGCAGCATTAAAAAAAAAGAAAAAAAGGCAGCAGTGCTAGTAACAGGAGATGGACTGTAAAACAGCACAGAAAAACTGAGTGGTGGTCTCCTACAAACCTGGAATGGGAAGCAAGGAACAAAAAGAACTAACCCAGAAAAAGCAAGCAAGAACAGCAGCTGCAACAGATTGTTCTTCAACCCTGAAACATTACAATGAAATACACACCAGCATTAATTCATGTGAACATCTGTCAGCATTGAGCACAATGGCTACTACCTTTCCTCCTTGTATTAGCCTCCTGCTCAGTATATAGAAACCAAATGAATGAGATGATCAATCAGAGTAAGATTAATTATGCAAACAACCATCAACCTTTCCTTCCAAATATTGAATTCTACCTAATTTTGTATTTGTTAAGTAAGCTATGGTAAGGTTCTACTTGATATTTTTCCAGTTTTAGTCTTCCTACATGATTTTAGGTTCCTGTAGGAGTATTTATTTATTCATTATCAGGTATAGTATTGAAACCAATATAACCCTATGCTTTCAGCTGGTCACTCCAAAAACCTTTTTGCAGATATACTAAAGGAAGACAAAGTTATTTTTAAGTTAATATGGAATTAAAGCTACTTGCCCTTTTGCCATTAGGGTTTAAAAAGAAAGTGAGTGATACAAAAACCTAATCATGGTTTGTCAGTGTAAACCCCTGGGGACTGTACAAAATCTACCCAAGCAGAGAAGAAATAAAAATTATCCTTATTGTTCAGCAGATAAACTTAGAAAAATCAATTTAATCCATTACTTCTTCAGATACTTTAAGGTTACTGAAACAAAAGCTGAGAATGCAAGATGCTCCACATACACAATCATCAAAAGTAGTGAAGAGGAGCTGAGAAGCAGAAATCCCCACGCATCAAAAACATCCCAACAATTTCAGCAAAGAAAGGTGCCTGATCTTGCATAGGAAAAGGGATGAAAACTCTGGTGAGTTTTTAACACTACCACTCTCCCCAAAAGGTACAATCACTTGTACTTCTACTGTGTAGTTATAGTATTTTCAACTGCCACAATACATAGAAAGAAGCGTTTTCTTGCAAAAACTACAAAAATTTTGATAAATGTTTTACTAGAAATGATTTTGAAATTATTTACTAGAAATCATGACTTGAAATTGAGAAACTCAGCAACGGACAGGAGAGTGCAATATGTACAGACAGTCAAAATTCAAACACATTCAACTTTCAAGTTAGCTGTATGTAAGCAGGAAGGTGGACTGCAGCCGATGGGTTAGATAAATAGCTAGATAGCTAGACAGATATAAAGGGGACATATAAGAACAATAAAGAGATCGCGTTATCAGGGCCTGTGGTGACAGGACAACAGGAAATGGTTTTAAACTGAATATGGATAGGTTTAGATTGGATATAGAGAAGAAATGTCTCAATGAGTGTGGTGAGACACTGAAGCAGGTTGTCCAGCTAAGTTGTGGATGCCCCTTTGTGTTAACACTTCCTGTTTGTATTTGCATTTCTTGACTCAGAGAACTCCTGTTATAACTAACTGAAAAAGAAACTTCTGTTGTGTAAATTCATGCATTTGTAAGGAAATGTTTTGAGGATGAAATTTCAGTATTATCTAGCCCTGACAGCAAAACAAAAATTATTACTAGGAAGGACTCACACAGCAGGCTCTTCTTTAAGCAGCAAATTAATTCCAGCTCCCAGCAGAGGAGATGACTGCTTGAGCCACCTGAACATCCTCCCAACTAGCTTGGTGACATCAGGTCAATCACAAGAGACAGTCCAGGCCAGAGAATATACCTGGCCAATTCCAAGGTCACAGTTACGCTTGCTGTTGATGGGCAAATCCTGTAGCCACTGGGTTCCAGGCAGGGTTTGTTTTCTTTTTTTTTTTTTTTTTTAATTAAGAATTTACAGGGGTTACTCTGAATGATTCTAATGCACAGCAAGCAGCTGCAGCACACTGGCAGTTATTTCAAGCAGCCCTGTGCCAGCAAAGCTTCGATTTCTGAGGGCTACTTCAGATGTTTTTGAAGGGCTAACACCTACTAGATTTGAATGTTCCACTTGACTGTCAGTCACTACAAGGGAGACAAACAAAAAGAAAACCTGGCAGCAATTTCAGAGTTTGAGTACTTCTGAGAGCCAATCACGGGAAACACAACCAGCACAGTACTCCCCATTCACTACAACGACTCTGACAGCAGGAAGTCAAAGCAGCCATAGAGAATTGCATCCTGCTTTAACTAAAACACACCCGTGCAAGATAAAAATCTCTCCAGTTGCATGAACAGAGGAAGATTAAGTATCTGTACAGGATCTAAGACTGTTGTATTGAAAGGCTAATGACTTCCTAACAACCTATGACCAGAAATCAAATGCCTGCTCCACCAAGGCTACCTGAAATACATGTAATTTCTCTCTTCATTACTTATTTTTAAAATGGGCGTAAGTGCATCTCTACCCCATGAGTATGACAAGAATAATTACACTAAAAACAGAAAGAAAGAGTGGAATACTACGTGTGTCTTAACGTCTTAAACAAAAGTACTTAAACATACATAACATAATTTTACTACTCAAACACAAATATTATTGCTAATTTCACATGTAGCTTTCCCCCCTCTTTAAAAGGGTCCTACTCCAGTCATTACTGGTAATTTAAAATATGCAGACAACCCCTGTACTGTTTTCTTTGAAAAATAAAGATTATGGCTACCTCAGATTAGTAAATTAAAAGCAAAACCAACAAAGATCTTTGGTCAAGTCACTTAAATTGCTTCCTAATGAACTACTATCCATTTAATTCAGTTCTGAAACAGCAGAACAACAAGTTTTCACCAGTAAACTATTTTTCAATTCACGGATTAAATTAATAAAAAAACGCTGTTACATTCGTACTATGCCAAGCAGTCTCTCAGCAAAAGTAAGTGAAAGACTTTACATCCCTACACTTAATTAACAATTAGATAAACACCTCCTTTACACAATTTCAAAAAAAAAATTTCAAGACTCCCACTTCCCCTTCAACTTATATACTTCCAACCACAAAAACATGTTTAGGCTTAATGTTCAAAGAACAAAACATACATGACATATTTAAATAAGAGCACAGGAGCAGGGAGGAAAATCTCAGTACAGGTTTGCACTCAGAGGCAAAAAGCTTTAAGATGTTGCATTTTAAACAAGCACTGTGATGAAGGCACCTACCAAATTCCTCATAAGTGCAAGGATACAGGAGACCGGTAATGCCCTTCTATTCTGTAGCACAACATTGTAAAGCTTTTAATGTTTCATGCAAAAAAGAGATTCCTCTCAGAATGGGGAAGCAGTAGCAGACCGACCAGGTACACAGTCTACAAGATTAAATACTTATTATATTTTTCCCCAAAACTATGTGAAACTTAAGCCTGGGACGCAAGTCCTCTGCAGTCACACATCCCAATGGAGTAGACGTGGTATATGTGGGGGCTCTAACAAAGAGCATTAAATTCAGCACATGTAAACGTAAGAGCTTTGAGGTTTTATGAGACCATATACACGTCTACATATACAGATAGGATATGTATAAATGTATATAGAGCACATAGTTCCAGCTACAGCAAATGACACCATTCATGAGGAAACAATCAGCTTAGATATGTGACAACAGAAACTAAAATATTTCAACTGCACTAAACCTCTCCTATATACACTGTGAAAGGGAGAGGGCATAACAACAGGATTCTGCCCTTTAAAAAAAGCATGAAAAGCAGCTTGCATACAGCAACATCTGAATGAAATTAACCACATGTAGTTAAAAAAAACCCTGAAACACAACAACAAAATACCTGCTAGGACTTCACTTTGAAATACAAAATAAATCATCTCCAAGTAAACGTATAGATATGACGTTTCAGCACTGCAAGCAAGAGCTAGCAAATATGTCATGGGAAGACGGTGCAATTCAGATGACAGGTCTGGACATACACGGAACACCTATCTACAGTCATGCACACAGCTGATGAATGCAAATATGACGAATTTCAGACTAAATTTTGTGACACCTGTGGGTCTACCTGGGATGCACGTAGCCAGAGATGCATTTAACACTTAGAGGAAAATGCGAGGCCACACTACAACCGCATTCATGAGGTTCATGGGGAAAAAGCACAGGCTCCGAGGACCCCAGCCGAAGCATAATGTAGAATTCGTAGAGTTTATACCGCTTTGAAGAGGCACAAAAAGCCTCCACCAAGGGAGAAGAGCTGCCGGAGGACGCCCGTCCTTCTCCCACCCTCAACAACAGGGCAGCGACACCTGACCGGCCCCACCTGCTTCCCCTTTTCCTCACGGCCGCCTGCACCTTCTCCCGCTCCCGGACGCCCGCGGCTGCAGCTGCTGCCCCGCGGTGCTGTGGGGCGGGGAGGGCGCCCGAAGAGCCCGCCGGCCCTAGGCTCGCCCAGGCCTCCCGCCCCTGCCCACGCTCCTCAGCCCCACGCGGCCGCGCGCTCACCAGGCAGCGGCGGGGGGAGGCGGCGGCGCTCGGCCCGGGAGCCCCGCGGGGCCGGCGGGGCGCGGGGAGCGGAGCACGGAGATCCCGCCGGGAGCCGCGTCCTCCTGGCCCGGATTGTCACAGGGAAAACATGACGCGGGCGGGGAGCCGCCGATCTCGCGGGGGTACCGCGCGGCTCTCGCGAGAGCGCCGACCGCTCCCCGCCCCCGCCCGTCACCGCCTCCCGTGCGCGGGCACGCGCGGCTCGCCGCCGAGGGCGGAGCGGCAGCGTCACCTGCGGCGGGCACGGCTTGTCCCGGCAAAATGGAACCGCTGCTGGCACTGGCAGTGGAGACATTGCCCAAACGGTCGGGTTCATTGGTCTTCTGCAAGCGCGAGGAAGAGCAGACAAATGCTTTTGCATAAAAACGACCAAGAAACAGGTCAGGGAAACGAAGCACCTATTTTAGGTGGGGATCCTGATGGAATTGATGTATTGGACAGTCAGTGAAAAGACGAGAAATGGATGCTGTATGCAGTGATAAAAACTGCAGAAAAGGCAGAACGAATCACATCAGTGGACAAGCAAGAGCATAATAAAGCGTTTGCTTAAACAAAATTAACAACATAACAACAAATAGTAAAACTCACTGAGAAATGAAATTCCAAGTCTGAAGAAGGGTAAAGGATACAGTGAACACTGTCACGGGCTTAGATGGTGGCAGCAACAATGGCACACCAAGATCAGTGAGGCCACAGTGGCAAGAAACAACACAGTGAGAAATGTCAGTTATACCCACATTAATTGGTAAAGTCCCTACAATATTAGGGATGTCATGACTGAATCAGTAGACATTCATAGACTAAGGAAGTGGGAAAACTGACAAGAAGCAAGAGGAAAACTGCAAGAAGGGACTGCATATGTTTCAGTACATCAGCCTAACACAGGAATACAATGGAAGCTTACAAAGATTGATTATGTGAAAGAGGTGATCAGGGAATGATTGTTTACACTCTTCCAGTGGAAGAACTAGATAGAACGTAACAAGAACTAGTAGATGAAAAATTCAGAACAAGGAAAAGAATTAATATTTCTTCATTCACATATAATTAAGCTGTAGAACACCTTGATGTAGGACAAAATATAGTAGAAGTTTACCTGGACTCAAAAAGAGACTGGAAAAATATAGGAAAGGAAAAAAAATCACAGTTTACCAAAGACATCTCCTCTGGTTGAAAAATGCCCCATCCCAAAGAAAGCCCTACAATATTTGGGGACACCTTACTCTGTGCTTGCTCTTGCCTTTCCTTCCCAAAGCATGGGCTGATGGCTGGCTCAGGCACGGTACCAGTGGACGAGAGATCCCATCCTTATGTCCTTGTCCTATGGCCCCTGTCTCCTGCATCTCTCCTCAGTAACCTTCGTGCTTTTTTCTGAGTTATGAAGTGTTAGGGGAGGTCCCTAAGGGTAGAGCTCAGCTCCCTGGAGGGACTGTTGCATGTCATGGCATAAGTTCCAACCAAAGTTGGACTAAATGTCACTGGCAACTTTGGAGACACATCCCAGGTATTGATGGCTTTTCATTCTGCCCCCCAAAAGGCAACTCAGGGATGCACAGTGTTTTCCATCAGAATAATACTCAAGTGCCTTGATTCGAAAAGTCTGACCCAGCCAAGCTAAAAATCACAGACTAAGAAAAAAGTCTCTGTTAGCAATTTACCCGTGTAATATCAACCCATAGGATGATGGTCAAGATAACCCACTTTTGTTCAGTAAGTTGGAAGATTTTGGTTCTGTACCTCTAACTACACCAGCTGATCTTTTGTCTAAAGTCATAGTCAAACTCTGCTGCGAATGAGCAGCTTCCTTGTTGATGAGACCACCTGTGCTAACAAATACCACCAAAAACGGGGTAAATTATAAAAACATTTTAAAGCATTCCCTAAATATTTCAAATATGTCAGCTAAAGGATGCTGTGTAAGAAATAAACTTTAAAAAATCAGATACATGAAAACACATTCATGCAGACATGTCCAGCAGATCTGCTGTTCCACAGAAGAGAAAGCAGAATAAACAAACACACTCATCAGTGTGTGCTCTTCTCCATGCTCACATACCCCCCGCCCACACGCATTAGTCACATAAAGACAAAACCTTATCATTAACTGCAGCTTTTATGGCTTGCAGGCTCCACCTGCAGCCAAGCATTCTACAAGTCTCAAGGAATTTCTTAGGTTTGCAAATGTCTAATGCTTTTAAGTTATGTACACTTAAATATTAAGGTCACACAACTGCAAAGTTTTCTGTTTTGTTTGTCAAGTCTTGACCCAGCCCATCAATCTGCAGTACTGAGAGTCAAGGGCTCTCCCCTTGCCATTTGCCTGGATGCAGGTGCAGGGCTGGAGGTGGGTGCGGGAGCTGTTTCCACAGGCTCACTGATCTCAGAATTTTAAGTTACATTGGAGGACCATTGCTATTCATCTTTGTGAATTCTCACATGAAGCGTGTTTATTAGATAGGAACTGTTCATATTTGATATTAACTACAATCTTTCATAAGCCAAATGACTTTCACAGTTTCTCCTTCAGAGCTGGACTCCCTGAGCTACTGGCTGCATCTACAGCCAGCTGGACTCAGGAGCTTCTGAAATGGAATAAAACCCAGCATGGCAAGTGATGCAGGATGAGGAGGTTTATTCCATCACCTTGTACTAAGCAGGCAAGTATTGCCAGAATTGCTGAGAAGCCAAACAAAGCAAACAGCATTCTAGCTTACAGTAGCTCTAGTAGGTCTGTAGGTCTAGTAGGTCTTTTCTAGTAGGAAAATAAGGATATAAATAAGGGGAACAAGTCTAGATTTGCTGTGACACTACCAATGGCTGTCACTACAATTCAGCCACCTCATCTGAGAGTCAACTATCATTACATGAAAACATAGCACTTGCATCCTTTGGCAGTTGCAGAGGGTCCTGAAACTTATTTGGGTACTCTCAGGACATACCAGAGGAAAGATGAGCCCTCCAGCCACCTGCAGCTACATATTAACAGAGTGAAAGTAACAGAAAAAGTTGAGAAGAGTTTTATGGGACAACCCCAGACACAAGCCAGGAACACTGAATCACAGGTTTTCAGTGGGCAACATCATTCATCCTCTCCCCCTCCTTCACAGCAAGCATAAGCAGAAGTATTCAAAACTACAAATCTCAAGAATTCAGCCCATAATGTCCCTGACTGCAGGACATTCATCCTCCATTTCTATTTCCAAAATAGTTTCCATCTTAGCTTCAAAGCACAGAGGGAGGCCAAGAGAAAGCCCATATGATCATGGAGGTTTCAAGGGAAAGGAGGCTGCAGATAGTACCTCTGTTATCTCTGTGCTCTCACCTCTTCTTTAAAACAGAAGTAATCCTTCATGATGACTGCAGACCTCTCAAGTTCCACCTACAGTTTTCCTCCTTCCCAGCTTCACTTTGACTAAGGCAGATTTCTTCCAGCATTTCACTCTACAAGACCTGTTTTACATCAATGATTCCCTATTACTTTGCATGAGTTACTGCATTATTTATTAGTCTAAAATGTACTGTTGTGTAATCCCATCAAATGTACTTTTAATCTTAAGCAATGAAGAGAAAGGCGTGATAATGACAGAACAATGCACAATTTAACATCAAATATTTTTCTGAAACTGTTAGTAATTATCCTTTACTTTTTTAGTAACCACATTTAACTTTTCATCCTCTTCTGATCCAAACATTTCACCAGGGCTATGACCAATTCCACTCTCACTATTTTTGTAAGATCTTTTTTAATAACACAGTGCCTAGGACAAGACCCAACACCCAGCATGAGGCTATGCTATTTATCTAGGGCTTATTCTTAACTACTTTTCCACAATGCAGGATAATTTTGGATCATTTCAGAAGATGGGAATTTATATTTGAAATACCTCAATTAACCGTGTTTTGATTCTACTGACTTCTCTTTTTCCAGCAGACTTTGCTAACAGTGGCATGCCTTGCTGTTGTCATGGCAATTAAAGGAGTCTGTATGGTTTGGGATGTGACTCAGAAAAAAATTTTATACAGAAATGGGCCAACAATTAGAACAAAGGACATTAAATGTTTCTGTGCCACCTGTTAATAAATGGTCAACGGGGGAAAAAAAAAAGACCCCAAATCAGAACAAATGATACTGAACAAAACTTGACTGGATAGAAGATATCAAATTATTACTTGTGACCCTCTCTTGCATTTAGGTCTCTGTGTGGGTATAGCTTTATCACCCCTAAGAGTAACTAAAATCACAATGATTTGCATGGGCAGTTACTAAACCAGAATAGAACCCAGATTTGCCCAAAGAAGTTAAGTTCTTAGTGTTTAGAAATATGAGGAGTCTTGTATTGTGGACTTATCCCAATAAAAACAGTCTCAAAGCCATCATCTCTGTGAGGGCTCCTTCAAAGACAAGGCTCTTCTCATGGCTCACAATTACTTGAGGCAAAAGAGAGGCGAGTTTGCCAATTAAAAGATGAGGAAAGGAGCTTGTGGCAGTCACTGACAGAGCAGTTGCAAGCACTAAAGCCAACCTACACCAATCTATGAAGTGCATGGAAAAATTATTTTTAGCTAGGCTAAAAATACCATTCACCTATGTCTTCTATATGTTACTCATGACAACACTGGCTCTTTTCCTATGGATCCAAGGTATGTGAGGGGAACTGCTATTAGATCATTTGCCTGTGCAGGGATGCCATATGTGAAGGCACGGAAATATATGCATCTGTGTCAGTCCTTAATATCATCTTCTGACTCACGTTCTGGAGTGACAGTTCCTCTGCCTGGTACTTCCTGTTCATACCAAGCTGAGCCATACTAAGTGTTATTTATTAGAAAGCAATCTAAAGCCACATCTACATGACCAGCTGGCTCTTACCCCAGTACAAATCATCCGTGCCACATAATCAGCAGTTTCAGAGCTCAGGACTGCAGGTAGTTATGTCACTTCTTTTCTTCTAGTGTTGGACTCAACTGTGAAATGCAGGGTAGAAACCAGTCAGAAGTAACCTCAAATTTAATATCTAGTTCAATCCATGGTCATCTCTCCCTTTCTTTAGCTAGCTGGTAACTTTTTCAAACTGTTTTGCTCAGCCTAGCTTTGTATCAAGGTTCCACACCTCAGAAATGCCCTTGGCCAAGCCAAGACAGAAAACATTCCACAGAACAACTGGGGAAAACACATGGGCAATAAGAGGGATTTGCACTGGAAGACAATGAATGACAATATACCAGGGAAATTAAAAGGATTATATGTGAACAACTAAGTAACAACTGAATTCATACACAAGACTAATTCCAAACTAATCTATGCATGGGTATGAAACATTTTGAGCATATGTGGCAAGCAGGTTACTAAGACTTCAAGAGGATTAGTAATTCTCATTAGCTTAATATGGTAACACCCAGTGCACAGCCACAGTGCAGCTTAAATATTGTGTCATAATAATACCTATACACTTATATAAAGATACTGGAGAGAACTAAACAACAAAAGAGAATGGCCAATGGTCAAAGTATCATTCACAGGATTGCCATTCCCAGCTGCATTCTTATGGGTTGTTCACGATTCCTTTGGGGTCTCATGAGTGAATTTTGGTGCTCTGCTGTCCTTTAAAAATCCCCGTTGCACAACCCTGTAGTGTGTCTCCACTTCCATGCTTTTAGGAATACAGTCAGGACAAGAAAAGTGCCTCTCACTATTGCTTTCCTCCACCATGCCCTGCAGTCTTTCCTACTTAGTGAGTAAGACTTCTTTTGAATGGAAACATGGAAAAAAAGGCAGCACAGCGCTCTAACAACCCCTTTGTGCTTACTACTGGAGGCTCTGCATCCTTCGCATTTCAAGTGGAGAGGTTATCCAGTGTCCTCGGCCCTGGAGCAACAGGAGCAAACAGACCAGTTGCTCTTAGCAGGACACAGGGGGATGGACCCAAGCTCTGCCAAATATAGCATGCAAGAGCTGTGTGCTTATCCCCAGCAACCTCAGAGCCCTCCCAAAAGGGAGCACCCTCAGGGTCGCACCAGTTAATATTCACAGAGAGTTGCATAACATCAAACTGGGCTCAGCAGCAAAGGAACGCTTGACTTGTTTCAAGCAAGCACTGTTCTGGTTTCTTCAGTGGAATCCAAGACAGGTGAAAAATTTAGGAAAGAAAGACTAAAGTTTATGCAATTCATAAGCACAGCACTGATCCAGTCCCCATTTTCATAACAAGAAAAAAAAGCCTTTATTTAGAGGGCTTCAGTTAAGCAAAAAGCTTCCATTTTTTTCATTGAGGCCATCTGACCTTGAGTAAATCCCCTTCCTTGTTATTTCTCTCCAAAACAAGTTACACATCTAACTACTGGCACAGGGCTGCTTTCAAATTAATCTTTTTGCACAAATGCAAAATATTATTATCCTTTACCACAATTGTTCCATGCAAGATCCTACGCATCATTTCTTTCATCAAGAATTTTATTTTGTAAGTCCGAATAGACAATAATTTTCTAAAAGGCATTAACAAATATTAAACCTAGGAAAAGCAGTTTTTTTGTAATTGTGATTTGGTTTTTCTTTGCAGAATACAAATGCATAAAAAAGATAAGAGCTGTCCTCAAAATTAGCATAATTCCAAGACCATGACTACACACAGTACTCACGTGTTTGGGCCACATGAAGCTTGAAGGCCTGAAAGATACTGTAAAACCTTTTGTCTGTACAGCATATTCAAATGCATTGTTTAGCATTTTTAGAAAGAACTTCTTTTTCCACTTTATCTAGATCATTCCTCAGAATAAACCAGATAATTAAAAAAACAGATTTTCAAAAAAATTTTTTTTGGAAAAACCTCAAACTTACAGCACTATTTTGTCCCAGTATTCCTCTTTCTGAATTTGAGCTACAAAAGCAATTTTGATTTTTCTCTGAGTTTATCTTCCTTTTTAATTCTGACAGCTATATTTCTTCCTTGCTCAAGCTCCATTCCACCATTTCACTACTTTCCCTCTCTTTTCGTAACAGTTATTTGTCTAGTCCTCTAACCACTGGTTTTTTTAACTGACTTTTCTTTGGCTTCTGTCAGTTCATTAACATTTTTCTTTAACTCAAAGTGAATATTCTAGCTGTTGTCTGAAAGCTGTACAATGAGGAATTATCCTTGTGTTTTCCTGAATCAATGGCTACTCTGTAAGGCTAAAAGCAGTTTCTCTCTTCCCACTGTTTTCACATTTCCTTTCATTCCATTTATTCTTGCATTCAATATTTTTCCAGCAAACACCACAAGACAAGTAATATTCTCCCACACTTTTCACTTTGAGATCTCACAATATTTTTCAAAAAGAATCTTCTTTCCCTTAGATAAAAGGTGGGGGGGGGGGAAGGTACAATTAGGATAGAGTTATCTCATTCCAATATGTCTAGCACACGCTATGTTTCAGTTCAGCATGTTACCTAATATTCTCCTTTTACAAGAAAACCCCTGTTCATGGTGGTCTGTGTAGAAGGGACTGGTAAAGTTCCAAACTGCTTTTTCCTATCCCACACAGATCCTTGGGCTGCTTCCACCACAACACCTGGCTGCTGCTGGGCAAGCAACGTGCCTACTCACAAGGGAGACTCAGACGCGTAAAGGTCACTTTCCAAATCAATACTGGAAAGAAATCTTTCACTTGGAGTGCTATCATCATCTTCATTTGAGAGAGGAAAAAACTATGCCTAGACAGATGGAGCAACTTTTCCAATACCAGCGTTTAACCCAAAAGCCCAGAGCTCCTTCCACAGGTATCTGGATTTGTATGTGCCATGAAGTCCTGGACTTGACAGCCACAATCACAGAGCAACCAACAGATATTTCCTCCTTCACATAACTAACTCAGCCCTAATTCACCCAGAAAAGAGATGAGTTAAAACATTTATATCATGAAACACTTCAGCCAATTCCACAATGAGAATTATGAAAACAGGTAGGAGCTGATAAAACTGCTTAAAGGAAAAAAAAAAAAAAGGAAGCAAAAAAGAGCAATGCAAAGAAACAACAGACAATCCATTTAAAACCCCATTGTACACCTACTTTTGAATTTTCTCCAAATGGACTATATCAAGCTCTATGTAGATAGCGTTAAATCAATTTACTTACAGAATCACATGGAAAAAAAAACATTAAAAACCTTTCACTCCTCTTCCCAAGAGTGAAACCAAACTATTGACCAACACACCTTAGTAGTTCTCTCTTTTTTGTTTTAAAAAAGCCTGGAATTCTCCTAACAGAGGGAAAAAAAAAAAAAAAAAAAAAAAAACAACAACATAAAATAACCCCAAGTTTTGCGTTGAAATGGAAAGCAGTTCCATTATATAGAAATGTTTGATAAATAGAAAGCTCTGCCCTTTGCACAAAAAGAGCTGCAAAAAGCATCCTGTTTAACTAAGCTGGTGTCCTAAAGAAAACCATCAATACATCCTCTAAGTAATTCGCATATTTAGGATGGGATGTAAGCTACCCCTATTTGAACTTTATGGATAATTTTTTGAATTAGCTTAGAAATTCATTATGTCAGTTATCTGCTTCCAGCTGAAGCACTCACTAAGTTCCTACCCTCTGCTATCACATGTAGAGTTTACCATATCAATGTACAATTAGATACCTGCTCTGCCAGCCTTTGAGCGAGGAGAGGCTTTGGGATCCTTTTTGATCCTGCTCTCACATTTGTATTTCAGTGAGGTTATGGAGTGCTGAATATTGGTGCTAAGAACAAAGTCCAAGCTATGGAATGAAACATACTGATAAGACAGGTGCCAGAATGGCTCATTTCAGCATGGTGACATGGGAATGACAATAGGCATCTCTTTTCTGTTGCTGTGGGTGTCACAGAAATAAAAACTCCTATTACATTGGAAAGTACCAGGACATGGTACATGGACAATGCCTAAGGACAGTGGATGGACCCACACCCACTGCCGTCTCCTGTACCTCCCCTAATGTTTGCTGCCTGCACTGTCCAACACAGTGACCCTTTCCCACCTCTCCCAGCTTCTCCTCAGTGTCATTCCCCTGCTACCTTCATCCACTACCCCTTCTCAAGGACATTTTCCAGTTTGTCTCTCTCTCATCAACCTGTGAACATGTGACCCAGCCTGCTGCACGGCAAAGCCAGCCAGCCTCCAAATACACTTTATTCTAGTTGGCCTCTGCTCAGTGCACACAACATGACCAGTGCAGCAGCCGCTGCCTCGCACTGCTGGGAGGACCCCTGTCCTTTAGCCTGCCGCGGAGGAGCTTCAGTGGAACACTGTGATCTGGTGCTTGGAAAGGCAACATGTCCTACTTCAGTGCCTGTTCACGTGAGCCTCAGGCAGAGGAGAGGCTCCAGCATTGGCTGGCTACAACAGAAGCTGGGGGAAACACAGGAGTGAGACAGTTTGGTATTTTATTTTGTCTGCAATTATCTTCAGTGCCTGGATTCTGACTGGCCCACCATCATTCACAAGCTTTCTTTAGGATGTATAGCCATACAAAACACAGAACAAACTATTTTAATACTTGGAGATACCATTCCAAGAAATGTCTTTAGCTCTTCTTCCATGTAACAGGTGTCTTAAGAAAAATAGGCCAAAGGAATTAAAACCAAAACCGATGTCATCCTTTCATGCAGCAGTTGAATAAACCAATACAAATTAATATTATTGTTCATGTTGTGCTGGAAGAATGATTTTAAATTTCATGACTGAAGACAAAACAAAAGAAACCCAGTCGTTTACTTTGGCCATAGTTTAGAAGCGATGCAACAGTCATGACCCAGCTATACCAAAAGCAGCAAGGCTGTTAAAGCAACATGGACAACACTTTCCATTACATCTGCACGCTTCATGTTAGGGTGTCCTCCTTGAATCAAAAGCTGAAATGCTACTGTGAAAACAAGGAATCAACACTACAGGAACGTAATGCAGAAGTATTGTTCGCAGCAGCAGTTTTGCAGGAAAGTAATTTGGGACATATGGATTTAGAATGCTGAGAGGAAAACCCTGCTCAGGATTTGAAAGAGAAGGTAGTGTGAAGAAACATTGCTGATCTTGCCTCCAGATTTCACAGGAGGAAAATTTTTATATGTACGCTGGTACGATGAGTGAAAGCGAGAGTGATCACTTACATCAGGCCTTTCTGAAAGCAGAAGTGTAGTTCCAGTGGCCTGGGCAAAAAGGATGCTCCCTGACACGATATCCATCAAGCCAGAGTACTCTGCTTGCTGGTTATCCATTACTGGTAACTCTGGGGCAGAAACCCTGTTAAGACCTGTAGTGATGCTCTCCAGCACCCCTCTGGCAGGACCCCTGCACACACCCAGCCTTTAGGGTTCATCCTATGAACTGCCAGAGCTGGGTACTGGAGAAGAGATTATGCTGTCAAGCACATGGAGTAGGGAGCCAATTGGACAAAACGATAGTGAAATAACAGGGAGAGCAGGTATCTGCCTGTCCATCTTTCCAGGAACTGATGTGGGACATTGGAATTCTCAAATTTTCAAACCAGGGTTCATTCCATTCCGGGCTGCTCTAACATGCCCCAGGATCCACAGCCATGTCTAAACTGAGACAGGACAAATAGAAAGTCTACAGCAATGAAAAGAGCACAGGCATGGCCTCTTCCTTTGAAGCAGGCCACTGAGAAGCATTTTCAGGTTTTGCAAAGACAGGAATGCTCAGATCTAAAGAGAGAGAGTGTGCAGCATAGGTCAAAGCTCCTTCAGAAGAACACGTGGTAGAGATGCGTAACGCTGTCCTTCAGAGAGCTCAGGGTCAGACTTTAATTCAATTCTAGATGTTCTCCTCTATCTGAAAATAATGGTTTGTACAGCATGAGAAATCAGGCTGTGCTGCACAATAGTTTGAACGTGACATGGGAGGACTGCAGGACACTATAGGACAGGAAACAAAGGACAGCCATTGGATTCCAGTGGAGCAGCAGGGCACAGCTCAGGCATGCTGAAAGCAATTAGTGCCATGGGAAACAGGCCAGCCTGCCCTGGCCAGCAGCCATCCCTGCACAACAGCTACAGGGCATCTGCACTGCAGCTTGACATGGTGCCAACCACGGGGCACCTCCAAACACACAATGTCACTTCATATTTTGGGATACTGGATTAGAGAACAAAAAACACCACCTAGCAAATGCCCAGCAACTTCTCATAGTAGTGAGTCATAATTTCTGTATCTTGCCTGTGAAGTGATCAGATGCTTAACACCCCTTAAGTTACAGTTCAGTGAGAAGCTAAGAAGGTTTTAAGCCTATATTTAAAAATAAGCATGAATCTAGTCTAGTCTTTTCATGAACATGCCAATTTTTGTGAGCAAAAACCCACATGACAAAATAAGTCAAGTTGATCAGTGTCTTGCTAAGCCTTAGAGGATATTTCACACCATTCTGAAAGCTGCCCATGACTAGACAGTGCTCAGACACCATGTACAAACATGGTAAGGGATTTTAAATAGAATACTGTAACAAATTTGTTAGTTTCTATTATGTGTTAATTAGCTAAGCCATTTGAAGACCAGATACAACTTTATTACGTTATGTCTCAATTCTGCTGATCTTTAGCATTTGGATCAGAAGAGATCTTGACCAACATTTTATAGCTCTACAAATATCTTTCTCTGAAGTTACTGCTCTCAAAATCACCGTCCTATTTACATTTTTACTGTACAAAATTCAAAAGTATAGAGTGTGTCACTTCCAAACTACTTAAGACTTAACATGTGCTTGGGTGCAAACCACACGTCTGGCATGAACTGCCTGAGAACAGTTTCAGTAATATGCTATTTCAGCAGAGCATAAGAAAGCTGCAGTAGTCATTAGAAAGAAAAATTGGTAAGGAGAGAAAATCTTTACTTCATGCAATTAGAATGATACTAGGACATTAACATGACCTTTCTTTTGGCTGGCAATAGCTGTACATAGCTACTAAGTACAGGAAAAGTTTACTGTACATAAACATTATGAAAGCTTGATTAAAAGCAGCTGCATAAAAATTGATTTGGAAAGTACATAACATTTTATAACTTTTCAATTGTTTTTTTAATTTGGTGGTTTTAGATATTTTTTCTTTTTACACAACTTCTCCGTAATCTTTTGTTCCCTGTTTCTCTAGCAAGTTGTTAAGCAAAGCTGCTACAAGTACAAAAAATGTATAACAGGCTGGGTGGGTGTTTTAGGGTGACTTTATGATGCTTGTATCCCCAAATTGTCTGCCCTGTTTGTGTTGGATATTATGTCCTGTACCTTTAAGGCTAGAACGAAGAGGGAAGGAGCACACAGTTTTCGTTTGGAGGAACTGCTCTGACTCCTCCAGATTCTTTCTTCTGGGACAGTGCTGTCTTCAGACAGACAGACAGAGAGGTTTTTTTCCTTTTTTCCTTTTTAATTGGTTTTTGGCTAGCTGAAGCAGAGAAGGTTCCTGGACAGAGTCTTTGCCTTTTCCTTGAGACTGAAAATCTGTCCTAGAGTAAAAAGACCAGAGAGGCACCTGCGGCCCACCGGGGCCTGCCCCCCCCCGAGACAGACTGAGAGGGAGCCGAGTTATACCCACAGCAAGGACACTTTCATTCTGGGAATCCCTTTTGGATCAGCGAGAGGTTTTATTGTTTCATATTATTCAATTGTTGATGTTTGTAGGCTTTTGTTTGTTAAATAAATAGTTTTTTCCACTTTTCTCAGAAGAAGTTTATTCCCAAGCCAGCTGAGAGGGGCTGTTTTAGGCTTGCTTCCAGAAGATCCAATTTGGGAGGGTTCCTCCCAAATTTTGCCCAAAACCAGGACAGTGGGGTAAGGGGAAACCTGTGTGAAGGAGCATTTAAACATTCTGAGCTTTCCTTTGTTACCAAATAAAATGTCTTAACTTGCTGACGAATGAATGCTAGTGTTGATTCAATACAGAAAACTGGCTTTTCAACTGATTCTTAGATTCCCATGACAATGTTGGAAGTTCATTTTGCTCAATTTCCATACAGAGTTTCCACTTCTTCTGAGAAGGAAGACCTATATTCTGAAAAACTATAGCTAGTTGTAGCTTTTTTGCCTTATGTTAGGGTCGCAGTTTTGGAGACAGGCACACAACTCTACACACATTGTTGAATGCGACAACAGCCAAGATTTGTTGATGGTTGCCCTCCTTTATAGGGAGTTCAAAATTCCCATGCTTGAACACCTGATTGGTCAATGTCTCAGCACCGTCCAGCTCCCTGGCCAACGACACATCTGCATTCAGCATTGAATGGGATTGGCTGGGTCCTCTGTTTGAGTTCAAATCCAACCTATCATTATCATACCCGGGGACTTGTTTACTTCTACTCTTTAACGAGCTAGGCGAGTTGAGTTGGGTTTGGTTTGGTTATGGCCAAATTTATCTGTGCAGCTGCAGACCAGCTGCAGCTGTCAAAGCCTTAAACTAAGCAAGTCACACATTTTGGTTTTTCAAGCAGACTTTCCTCGATTTTATTAGTTAATTTATTGATTAAATCTGATTTTTCTTTATTACTGCATGTTAAAAATGACCAGATAACATTGGCTTATGCATTTATGTATTAGCTTTTGGATGTTGTTATTGATCATAAGTATTTAGATATAATACAAGTTATAACTCTTTTTAACTGCTTGTTAATATAATGTAATCTATCAGTTTAAGTATGTACTGTATTGCTCATAGAAATAGTAGTGTAATAAATATGTATCGTTTATAGAAATAATTCAGTGATGAGCATATTGTACTATAGACCTTAGTAAAATGTAAGCTGTGAAAAGGCTTTTGTGTAACTAAGAAGAACGTGTAAGGCCATCCACTGACTGGCCTGTCCAAGTGACAAGATAACAGTGACACGAGACAGAGCATCAGAGGAGACTGGGGAAGAGCTCGTTAACTCCTCTTATCAGAAAAGTGTGAAACAATAGGGATGAAATCACGGGAAGGAATAAAATGTATTGACTTGATCTCAGGATGTCATACAGATAAGTCAGGATGGGAAACCTAAACACAAAGAGCCCCTGCAACATCAAAAGCTCTCAGGAATGTTTAAATAATGTATAAGCTAATGAATATGCATGTAAACCCAGCAATGTAACGGTATATAGAGAACATGATTTTAAGGTTTTTTGGTGCTCTTTGGCCATTTGTCAAAAGCACCCCAGCGCTGGAAATATTGTCCTTCTTTTATCCTACTATTAAACTACTATTTTTAAAAAATTCTAAAGAGTGAACTCTGTTTTTCACACTGCACATCACCTTGCAGATTTAGGTTTAATTAGTTTCAAACCAGACTGAGATAGACACCAGTACTAACCAAAGCAAAGAGAAGTAACATTTCAGCTACCTTTTAATAGAACTTACTATACAATGGTTTAATTGAGCTCCTTTACAAATTTTGATTTTTTTTTTATTTTGTCAACTGCTTTATCAGCCTTTCATTCAGGTGCAGAGATTCAATAGGGAAAACACCTTTCAGAATAGGCATTAAGGTCCTGGCACAGGTGTAATGCATAGCACGGCAAGCATTGCCACGTGAGGTGGATTTACTTGGGTCAGAACCATCTGTGTTGCTCACAAGCAGTGGAGAGAAATGGAATCAGACTGATTTAGTTATTTAAGGGCATGTGTTCTATCAGCTTGCCAGGAAAGCCCCACTGAGCTCATTTGATGTTCAAGTAGGAGACATGAACAAAGGTAATAGAATAACTGTTTTGAAAGGTGCCTTTTGGTCCCACAGAACACAACTTTCTCCGGACAAAAATTTGTTTGCTGCAGCCTCAGAACAGGGATTTTCACTGATTCTTCCACTAGGGAGTGAAAAAAGTCTAATTCTTTTCACAGATTTTCTCTGAGTGCAGAGTCAGGAACATAGGCCAAACCATGTGAGGACTGCTCGACAAGTCTCCTTTAGACCTTTAGTCACCCTTCTGGAGCCCAAAGGATTCCCTCTGTCAGCCCTGTTACCTGGTGGGACTGGGAATCCCACACTCCCGTCAGTGCCATTTGGAGTGATAGGAGTTTTACCACTCAGGATGGTACTTCTAGGCTACGCTTTGCAGAAGTGATGACAGAAATGTTACATCCACCATAGCCTCAGAAGAGTATTTATCTGCCACTTGCAGATAAATAACATCTTGCAGATAAGTAGTACCTTGTAAGCAGCCTCCCCTTAAACATACTGTACATTCAATATCTGTTAAGAGGGCAAAGAAGGTGTGTCCCTAATAATCAACACTCAAAAACCCCCATCAGGCTGCTTCAGCTATGTGCAATGGATCACTTACTTAAGATACACAGAGCAGCTCCTGAACAGCTAGCAGCAACCCCCAAACTTCAGCCCTCTGATTTTTCAGCATGTTTTTGAAGAAGTTTTAATGTCCACAAAAATACTAACAAGGACAGATCAGTCCTCTTCCTTTCTAAAATTCACCTCCTGGACTGCTGATCTGTGTCTCCCAAATTATTATTGTTCTGCCAGAATCTTTCAAATTTCTTGCAGATCAGGTAATATATTAAAGATCAGTCATCCCCTTGTATATGAGCAGTAACAGCAACAAAGGCAGAGAGACATTTCAGATCACAGCAGGTCGTAAGTACTTTAATTAATTTCAGTTACAGAAATTGCTTGAAGCTGAGGCATGCAGACTGCTAGTGCAGGTTTTGTCATGAAGAGCCTGTCCCAAAAGACACTGAAAGTCATGTCCCAAACTTGCAGGCAGCGTTGCCATTTTTGTCACATTCAGGTAATGCTGTGCTTTTATTTTGGTTTAAGTTGACAGAAGAGATTTTTATTACCCTCTTCTGTAATAAGAGTTTTTTAGCAGCAGATAGGTTCAGTGGTGTGAGATCCTGTTTGGTCTACCTTTAACACTAGACATAAATTACTTGCACAGATAGTTCTAAAGACACACATGCTTGGCATGACATCCGGTGGTGAAACAGCCTCTATTTCCCCACAGAGCTTTCTGGCCCATGTAACTGTTAAGTGAACCTATGAAAAATGAAACCCATCTGAACACTCCATTAGGTTTAACTTTACTCAGTGGAGCCAAAGCCATTAAACAGAATAAATGTTCATCAATATCAATGGGAAAAAAAAAATCCCAGTTCCATTTCCAACAGTCCGTAGCCTGTTGATTTTCAAAACAAACAGAATGAACATCTGAAATTTGTACAGTGACTTTTAAAAGAAATAAACAGTCAGTGCTCCTTGAAATGAAAAATCTGAGTGGAAGTACCATTTGGGGTTGAGGAGAACAAGGCAAGAAATCTGCATTAAAAAACAGTAAGAAAGGCACCCATAGACTCTTGCAAACATACTCCCTTGTTTGACAATTTAGAGAGGGGTATTAGCACATTTATCTTCATTCTGCTCCCTAGAGATTTTGTTCAGAGGTCTTTCCCTTCCAGGTATTCTTACAGAAGATCATTGCTGTTTCTGAAGTGATTGAAACCACATCTCTCCTGTCCTATCCGCCCCAAACCATACTTTTCTAGGTAGAATATATGCATTGAACTTAGGTTTTCTGCCTCCTTGGCACTTATGATGCAAAAAGCAAGCTTTTAATTTTCAGGAAAACTGCATCGGTTTTTTTCCACAGTATTTTATGAAAAGTGAAACCTGGCAGACTTTCCTTATGAACATATGGATCTCACTGATAACGCTATCTCGAGCACTTAGTCTGTGCTATGGTATGCAGTCTGTGCCACCTCAGGTGCATCCCACCCATGTCTGGCAGGCTCTGAGAACTCTTCCACTAAAAACAGCAACTTTGATGTGTGCTAATGTTCAAAACCCTTGATGCAACTCTACAACCAGTAATGAGCATATCTAACAAGCTGACCACCCTCTGAAGTGCATTCAATCCCTACAGAAAAGACACTGAAGAGCAGGGATCTACTACACCAGGTTAAACTAAACAGCTGGAGGTGCTTTTCCTCACCATTAAAAAAAAAAAATTTAAAAAGCTTTCAAGTGCTTTTCAGCACCTCATCATAGCCCTCAAATCATTCTACACATAACAGAAAAACATTTCCATAATTACCAATGGGCCCTAGAGAACTCACAGAATAAAAAATGCATACCTGAAGCCTAACTCATCTTCAGTGCTTTCCTTTAGTGCTGTACTGGACCGTGGAAGAGGAGAGTGTCTACTTCTGGAGGCAGCCCTGAACTGTCACCTGGAACCAGGCACCAAGCTCCTCCTGTGGGGATAGCCAAGCCCTCCATTCAATACAGCTACCAGAGGTGCTGCAGCATCTCTCTGGCTCGCTCTCTGCAGTCGGAGGTTCCTCAGAGCACAGGGAGTGAGCATTTGTCACCACCCTGGAGATGACGGCTTTCAGCTGAGAAGGGGTGAGACCTCTGGTAGCCACAAGGCACACAAGGACCATTTCTGTATTTTAGCTCAAGTGCCTTAAGCACATACCATTGCAGACTAAATGGCCTCAGCTTTCAAAGCAAAAGAAGGTGACATCCATTGGTTCTAAACATTGAGATCTGGGAAATCACTTCTGGAATGGAGCTGCTACAGCTAACTACAAAACGAAACTACAGGAAGGAAACAAGCGGCTTTTGCTCCAGAGAGCAGAGGCTTCTAAAGGACAGAACTGGTTCAACCTCGCTGTGTGCAACTCTGAGACATCTCTGTGTGCAGAGAACACAACTGTCCCTCCTGTAAGCAGCACTACCCAGGTTCCTCTAACCTCAGTCTGAAAAAAAAAATCTGTATTTACCAACCACAGCAAAAGCTGAGGTCCTTGAAGCTTCACATACATGACTATTTTTATCTCTCCATCAGTAACACCAGGATACACTTCTCAAGGAAATCATAAATTGTCTTACATGCTCTAGAAAGTCCAAAACTAGTGATCTAAATAATTTTATACAGTTTGCTCTGCTAACTGATCAGTCATTTCATTTACTATGGTTCCATTTACAATGGCATTATAGTGACTCTGCATTAATAATTTTGGGAGATCAAAAATTCTCCTGTACATTGTATTTTTTTCCAACATTATGCATGTCCCATTTGACATAGCTCTGTGAATTCAGTCTGTAGGATTAAAAAAATAAACAAAAAACCCAAATGTAGGTCAGTATTTGCAGAACAGCACAACCTTGGGCCACCAGTCTGTTAACCAGCAGGGTCAACTTCTGACCCCTGGCATGACACACCACGTTTGGTAACTGATCTGCCCCCACCAACTGGCTTTGGATCTACTTAAATTACACAGCTGCCTGCTTTATGTCATTCCAGATGTCTACAGACTGCTGTAGAATTTCTTCCTGGCAGAATAACCAAACTCCAAGAAAGGATCTGGAATCTCTAATTTGCTGATTTGCTCATAGGAGTACAAATCCAGGCACAGACACACACTGTGCGGAGGACACTGCATTTTTAAGTACTGACTTCCACTACCACTGGCCTGCCGGGTGCTCCTGTGCCAGACTCAGAAAAGCCTTTCTTCCTAGTTTGATCCAGGTGCAGATGCAGGGAAATGGAGCACTCCAGATGACAGAGTAGCATTAAATATTCCTGACTTTTCATGATCAGGGGCATTGAGTCATTCACATTTCAAAATCAGACGTCACTTGTTGCAGACTTCTGAGGACTTAACTTTATATGCTGCAGCTTTTAAATGCCCAGCATGAACTAAGACAAGATTAAAGGTGCAGCACCAAGACCAAAACTCCATCCTTCTGTTGTTTTCTCTTGAATTGCATGACTAGGACTAAACTGAATTTAGCATTTCCCTTCCTTTGCTAACTGAATGAGAGGCTCTAAGCTAAAAATTAGAAAGGCTTTTCCACACTTTAAAACAATAAATCTAATTAAATTGAAATTTCATACCAATACATTACAGCATATTTATGTATATTGAGTAATAAGATTTAAAAGATAACTGAATTACCTAAGAGAGTTTTTTTTACCAAATATTTGTTATATTAAGACAACTCACACACACACACACAAGATACTTCAAACAATTATTTTTAACAAAGCATTGTATGTTGCTCACAAGGTTTATCCTTGGGAAAAACATGTTTTAGGAAATACTGATGTGACACTATTTTTCTTTGGTTTTCTGTTGAGCAGATACAGAATGGTGTTGATCCCACCCTAAAAAGGCCGTGAGTGAGCACAGTTCCAAGTAGAACAGGAAAATGTTACACCTCTGAGACAGATGGCCACAAGTTGTAGCAAACTGCTATAAAAAGCACCTACCCCTCAAAAACAACAGCAAACTACATCAGCAATGACACTGTGAGGAGACACTTGAGCAGCCTCTGGCACAAGGAGTTGCAGGTAGAGCCCTAGGTCCATGCTTAGGCTCCTGGATCACCCACGTTTCTGATATGGGGTACAGTGTGCACAGGGCACGGTCACAGAGCCCTGTGCACACACTAGACCCAGACCCACAGCCAGATCAGCCATTCCTTCCCATCTTCTCACACAACCAAAGCCCATTCTCCACTCCTTGAGGGCTCCCCAAGGCTTCTCAATCCACCCTTACGTCAGCGAAGTTATTCAGCCTGACAAGGACCATGACTTCTTGTCCATTCGAAACCTTCATGTTCCCAACTCATCAGGAGCTCTGCCTCAGGGTCAAACTTCTGCCCCTGAGCCTCAGCAACACACCTGGTCACTCCAGCTGGTGTACAGGTCTGGCCAACACCTACAAGCCTCCTACCCTTTGTGACCCAGCGGGATAAGGTTTCCTGTAATATCACTTTGTGAGGCTCATGATCACTTCCAGGTGGTTCATGGTTCCCTGCCAACCCTGCCCCATAACAAGGTGCACCTGACCCTCTTTAACTCCCCTCACTGAAACACACACGCTGAAAATTACATATTACCTACCATCTGAGCACTGAAGTTGTTAAAAGCTTGAAGTTTATGTGAAGACAGAGCAGACATTTATGTGAGCAATACAGAATGTCAGCCAGTTACAGTGACCATACAGAAATGAAAGAAGGAAAAAGAAAAGCCTCCAAGTTCTTTGATTCTCTACTGGACCTTTTCCCTGCACATACAAATTCCTTGATTTACATACAAGTGTAGATAGGAACAATAGCTCTTATTAAAAGAAAAAAAGGAGCAAGTGAAAGTAAATGGAGTAAGACAGCGCAGAACAGAGGCCAGGGCAGCAATAGCAGAGCTGTCGGGGTCGGCAGTCGCCGGGCTTACCTCGCTGCCGAGGGTGCGGAACACCGGGCTGCGCTGCGAGGACGCCGGTCCTGAGGGGGAAGCACGGTGCATCGGGCCCATCAAGCCCTCTCGGGCCACAAGGCGAGCCGGTGCCACGGCGGCGGCTCCTCCGCAGCCCCAGAGCGGCCCTCCCGCCACCTGCGCCCCGATGAGCCCCCCTCACCCCCAGCGGGCCGTCACTGCGGGGCAGGGGCGGCACAAGCCCGCCCTGGTGCCGCCGGCCCGGGCCTGCGCCCTCCCTCTGCCCTGCCGCTGCCCGACCCCAGGGGCTCCACAGCTGCGGCTGAGGGGCCTCGCCTCAGGCTCCGCTCTCGGGCTGCGGGAAACACAGACACACAGGCGTCCTGCTTTCCAACATTTTATTAGCAAATCACAGTAACAAATATCTCTGCTATTTTTGACAGTCTGTACTATTTCCAGGCAAAACAACAACAACAATCAGTGTTTCCCTTAATAAAAATACATGTAGATTAAAAGACATCACCACTAAAATAAGAATAAAAATAGCCATACTTGAATAAAAATACTTGTGGGCTTTTGTGGGGTTTTGTATTGTGCTTTTTCTTTTCCCAGATTATGATTTCATTTCTCTCCAGGTTCCCTACTGCAAAACAGAATAATACATAGAAAATAGACTTTTTTCTCCCAACAAAGGAGATTCTGTAACACAAATTCTTTTAATGTTCCATTTCCTTCCATGTCTTTTTTTGTTTGTTTTTTGGGTTGTTGTTTTGGTTTGTGTTTTTTTTTGGCCCCTTACTGAAAGGAACTGTAGGTGGTTGTTCAAAACCCACCGGTGATGAATACCAGCCCAAGCCCTGCACGGAGCAGGTGTCCTGCCAGTGAGGGCTGGGCTCCACCTCATGGAACAGATAGGGCGATGAACACAGAGAGCACCACAGCTGGGAAAACACTGTAAAGCTTCCTAATGCATCACCAACATTAGTCCTGAGAACAAGAGAGTCTATGCTCACAGCATGCTCCTACCTGGAAAAGTCAGGGAATCGTTTGGCTGAACACGAGTGCTGTGTGTTGTGGTTTCTGTGCAATGAAGTTGCTTGGGAGCCATGTGGAGTGACTGAGTGCCAGAGAGAAAGGCCTGGCCTTAGCTCACCTGGTTACAAAGATAACTCAAGACTGAACAGTGATCTGTCTGTAATGTCTTTGTTAAAACACCGCCTTACATCTTTATAAAGGTAGAATTAATAAGCCAGAGCTTCTCACAGCCTTGCACTCCTCTGTCTGCCTTTCTGTTGTGTCCCATCTTTCTCTATAGTTGCTACGATTTTACATGACAATGACGCCATCTCCATGACAGCACAAATCTGATCCAACAACCTAACACCTATTTTAACCAGGGCTTAATTTTCATAAGTGTAATTTACATTCACATCCCACAGTCTCAAATTTGGAAACCAAAGGTGTTTATGAAGTCCAGAACTTCAGAAAAATATCACTGGCTTGGAGTCTGTTTGGTTTTCCATATCTTTGGGAAAGCAGGAAGCAAAATTTGATAGGTAAGCTGGGCGGCTTTTTATCCAAATATGTATTTTTAATGTTCTTTTTATGAAAGATTCCCTCCAGACACTGCCATGCTTTAACCCCGGTTGGCAACTAGGCCCCGTACAGCCCCTCACTCACCTTCCCCTGGCCCTGGCGAGGAGGAGAATTGGAAAGCAAACCTCAAGGGTTACTTTGAGATAAGAACAGTTTTGTAATTGAACTAAAGCAAAATAGAATATTAATAATAATAATAATAATAATTAATAGTAATGGCAAGGAAAAGAGGACTAAAACCCAGGAAAGACAAGTGATGCACAACGCAATTGCTCACCATCCATGGACCACCACCATCCCGGAGCAGTGACCTGTGGCTCCCAGCCAACTCACCCCAGTTTACATACTGAGCATGACATTCCATGGGCTGGAATATCCCTTGGACCATTTTGGGTCAGCTGTCCCTGGCTATGGTCCCTCCCAGCTTTTTATGCACCTCCTCACCAGCAGAGCATGGGAAACTGAAAAGTCCTGACTTATGGTAACCACTACTTAACAACGAGTAAAACATCAGCATATTATCAACAACGTTATTCTCATACTGAATCTAAAACACAGCACTGTACCAGCTACTAAGGAGAAAATTAACTCTATTCCAGCTGAAATTAGGATACACTGAAACCTCAGGTTTCCCTGTCACTGCTCCCTCTTAATACATACATTACTGCAACACTTTTTGAGGATTCTGTCTCAAGAATTACACAGAAAGTTCAGAAATACACCTCTTAATTGAATAGGAATAGAAGCCCATGCCGTGCACCTCATTCCTTGACCAGCACACGTCACAGGCTATGGCAGCACAAGATATGAAATAAAAAAAAATTAAATAAGTAGTATAAAAATGCAGTGCCATATTTGCAGAAACATTCAGTCTCCAGCTTTCACAACTCATATATCCACATTCTCTTTCCTTTCCTCCAACCTTCCCAGTCCAGGATCACCTCCACATCCCTCTTATTCCTCTCCACTGCTTTTTTCCTCCCACTCCCTTCTTCATATTATGTTTTTTCCATCATATCCTATGTTCTGCCTCTCTCCTCCAAAGCTTCTCATACGTTTCCTTCCTCCCACACAAGTAATTTCTTATTAACTGCATTTTAGTCTCTAACTAAGCAAGGATACAAAGTTACAAATAAAAGTAGCATATTTTTATTTCTTTCTTAGAAACTGGAAGCCATCAAAATTAAGCTGATAGTAGTTTTAAACACCTTCTACTCTAAAACCTCAGCCTAGACGTGACAAGCGTAAAGCCAAACAAAATCAGTTTCTTCATCCGTCTATAGTTGTTTCTAATAGACTTGCTTTCTGATTTTTAATTCATCACATGGCAAAATAAATAGGAACTTCTAACAGCAAATACATTCAATGAAAAAATACCCTAGTCTATGCACATTTTTTAGTACCAGTTGAACAACACTAGCTTAGAAACTAATATAGTTAAAATGATGCAACTTCCCTGTGCAATGATGTCACATCAGTATCAAAGTGCTTATTTCCTCAGTTTTGGATACAACTCCCTGAATAAAATGCAGATGTCTGCAGTCTGGGTTACATGTAAACAGCACCTATACAAACAGGTGTTAACAAGTCTCCAATTTGCTGATAATAAACAATATTGGCAACAATAACAAGGCCTAATAAAGACTATTTCGTCACATGCCTTAGGTTTCTAAATGCCCTTTTTTTTTTGGTGAGACACCCTGTCATCATTTTGTGAAAATGTTGTATTTGGGTGCATGTAAATCACTACAGAATGTTTTTCTCTTTTTCATCCAAAAATTGCCTTGGCCTAGGTCAGTGCCACAGTGAGTTGTACTCACATTGACAATGGGAGTTGTGCTAATCCTCAGCCAGACACAATGGCCAGAGCACAGTTCTTGTTGCATTGCAGAACTATTTACTGCCAGTTTCACAAAATCAAGGTTATGATATGTAATGGCATTGTGATTTTCTCTTCAGTGGCAGCAATAACAGAGAACTGCACACAGCTAACAAAACCTGTCAGATACCTGCCATCAAATATTTACTAAATTACATTAAAAAATCCTTAAGACTCACCAGCAATTTCCCTGACTGAAATAATAATGCACACAGTCTTAACCACTGTGTGCAAAGTGAATTATTCTACAGTAAAAGATTATCAGTAGAAACCCTACACCCTGAGTGCAGTTGACATCAGATATAGACTGAAGTATCACTGAAACACTCAACATATAAAAGCACTCCAACTGGTGCTTGTGCTGTAGCATTTCCCTGGGAATCTTGATTCCCAATGTTTTAAATGCTCAGTAGGTATTTAAGACTATCATCCAGTTGTTGGTGTAGTTTGAGAAGCAAGAAGCATCATACCAAGGACTCAGACAAGAAGTTGAAGTCTGCTACCAGGGCTGCTTGCTTCAGCAAGGCTGAAAGGTTCCTGTCTCCTGCCCGTGGAATTCTCATCCCATTATGATATGCTGCTTCTCCTCTGAAGAGGGGCTTTTCTTTGAGAAAGATCCTCTCTGTCACTTTCACAGTTTCTCTGAAACAGAAAGGCCACAAAGTCTCCATCATGTAAATGAGATACCACGCTCTTAAACATGCTATTCCAATATTATCAGTATCATGTATTAAGAAGAGCAGAGCTAATAGAGCCCTCAGTTTCACTCCACAAGGTCACAGGCAGTGCCAGGGTCCCCCACCCTCTATCACAGAGCTGGGCACAAGAGCAGAGAGCTCCCCAGCAACTGGCTCGGATCTCAGTTTCACCCCATGGTCACTGCCTGCAATCCAGATGACATCTGCAGGCTCCTTGCTGCTCCATTACACAATAAATGTTTGCTTAACTCCTAGGAAGTCTATCAAGTCACTGGCTCTCCTTGCACAATATTCCTGTTACAGTAACAGAGGATACAGCAGTATTAAAGACACAAAGGATGCCATGGTCCCATCGGGTTTCCCATTCCAAGCCACTGCTGTCCTGTCGGGCTGTGCATCCATGTAAGGACAGCAAAAAGGACTGCACAGTAAGAGCAGTTCTACTCTTCTTCCCGTGTGAGGAATGCACCTACCGAACTCTCATCTTGTGTTAGGACCTTCTTCACCAGCGAGCGTGATAAGTGGTTGCACAGTGAAACAATACGGTACGAAAGCTGTGCAGAGAGGGAGGAAAACCAATTTGACCACACATACCCAGTGCAGACATATCCAAACACATTTCATTCATTTACTGCCTATTACAATTCTACATTCAAGCTCAATCTTGCCCTCTGATCCCATCAGGCTTGGGAAGCCACACATGAGAAGTATTAAAAGCTCGTTGTCATACCTTCCATCGCCTTCTAGCGTATTGCCTTTTGAAATTTTCCATGTTAACAACAGATGATTTCCGAACCAAAGCCTGTTGCTTGTCCATGGGCTGGAAGATAAAAGAGCAATTTTATTGTTCGGCTCCCTTTGGTGCATAAAATATGCAAGATACGTCAGGCGGAGCTGGCTAAAATAAAGCCGGGGAAACTGCAGATTCATACAGGTAAAAGCAGAAGAAAAAGAATTAAATCTACCCCACTCTGGGCCTAGACAGGACCCTTTTGACTGCAAATAAAATCCCAAAACTAGCAGGTCCTAAGGCTATGCTTTCACTTGGTAAAGTTGCTAAGGTGCTTCTCGTGCATACCTGCCCCATCTCCCTTTTCTCTGGATGACATCACTGTAATAAAATGGGACAAATGTAGCTGTCATGTAGTATTAGTGACAAGGATATATGCTATCTAAAAAAACTCCAGCTTTGTCCTTTAGCCATAGCCAGAGTATGAGAGCACAAGGCACTGACACCCTGGCAATAACATAATTGCAATATCTGACTACGGAAAAATAGGAACAAAAAAGAATATAGATCAGAATTCAGACATGTGCCTAGCATTTTGGATGTCAACCTTGTGTTAAGGAACAGATGTTCCACAAATCCTGACACAGTCCTTCTGCAAATGAAGCATATTTCAATTCCAAAAGCACATCAAAATTTGTATAAACCATAAAACCAAATCTGACAGATTGAGAGAAATAATGATTCAAAACCAGATCAGGCAATAGTGAAAAGAGAAAGGCCAGGAATCAGCCCTTCAAAGAGTATGGAGTGACAACCATTCCAGCCATTCTGATCTGCGTATGTAGGAGGTGGAAAACAGAAATATTTGTACTGAACTGGACTGGACCTGAAACAAGCCATGGACCTGAAATAGCAAGAGTACCAAAGGAGAATGGAAAACACATCAGTGAGGATTTAAACACATTTTTCAACAAAATAATTTAAAATGTTTGAGACAAGAAATTCACTTTTCTCATCAAATGCTGTAGGTTTAGCATTTTTGCAGGTGTCTCAGCAGCACTTCAGAGAGCCAAACTATCAGGTGGACCCCCTCCTTATTTAGATGCACACACCATTTGCATTCAACAGAACTGGGACAGTTAAATGTTAAATATAATTTCCCTATGCTGCAAACAGCCAGCATGGTCCAAGAGGCGAGCAGAAATCCATTTGAAGTGGAAAAAATGTCACTGGCTAAATGTCAGCTGTACAATCATTATGAAAAATTTCCCAGTGCCCTTTCAGCAGCAGAACCATCACAGACTCTAAATAACTCACCTGACTGCAGACTGCTAATAACCACCTCTCCATTTTAAGTACCCTGCAACCCAGTGACCTTGTCATTCTCTCAATCATCAGGATCTCTTCTCAAAAGCAGTGTGTGATTAGCCTCAAGGACCGAGTCACAACATTACCCTTACCCAAACGTGCTCAGGAACAAGGTGGCCTCATTTAATGCTCCTTCTCATCATGCCAGTGCATTTGTTTATAAAGAAAATCGATATGAAAAAAGAATATGAGATCATGGCTGAGGGGAGGCAGACTCCCTTTCTTTAGAGTCTTTTCTGCAAATTCTAACTCTCACTAGGCTTTAAGTTACATTTTAGGAATTAAAGCTCTCTCCCCCTGACAATAAAACCCTGTGTTCCAGTTCCCTTGGCCAGTTTTTAATGGATCTTCCAGCTCAAAGGAACCTGCACAAGCATTCTGAAACAATAAAAAATGGACACGTGCAAAATTCTCAATACTATTTGCCACAGTAGAGCCCAATTCTCCCCAGCCATCAACTCCAGCTTGCCATGGTCACATCATGGCTATCTACACTACTTTGAAACCTTTGAAAATTTCCCATATTGCACCAAAAACATTTCCACAGAGACCACATCCAGTTTCCATCCTCCTTTAAGTACAATGATGGGAGCAACAATATCCCAAGTGTACAACTCTTTTCACAACTCTGAATTTGCATCAGCCTCTGCACGTCTTTGTGAGGACATGGCATTAATGGGTCCACTGTACTCTGCACAAATTGGATGAGAGCATGCTTTTATCTTTTTATCCTAAAGTAGGAAACATTATTCTTAATCATGTTAGGAACAACAACTATTCCGTTTATTTAGGTCATTAACTTCTCTGCAAAAGGAGGAAGGAGAAGGGGCAGTGAAAGATATATGCTAACATATATATGTAAAGATTCACTCTAGCTGGACTTCTGCTATTATCTCACTGACTCCTGTAGATGCACAACAGCCACCTTGCAGCAAATGCCCACAGAAACTTGGCATCTCTTTCAGTCACTAACCATCAGGGAACAACTGCATCCTGCATAAATGATTATTTATTGTGTTCAAAAACAAGATTGGTACATCTGTGCATATTAATACAATATAACCAAATGACTTCTTTGAAATATAAGACAGCAGGGCATGATTCAAGGTTGGGTCAACTTTTCATTTACTTTTTAAAACCTAAGAAAAAAATCTTTATAGCACGAACTCTAGTCTCAAATGCCACACCATACGTTAAGTTAGTTGTAGCTTCTTCACTGTAGAAAACAAACCAAAGGACTATGTTATCACTTAGTCAGAAACTGACATTTGCACTGCAAAATTACAAAGTCATTTGACTGTTACAAGTTCCCAATGGTTCTTTTGAATAGGATTTCTTTGGTACAGGACAGGAAACTCAGCTGTTGATTAATCCCTTAGTTTGAAATTCACCTCACCTTTGATGGTAAAAGAGTTCACCCTGCACAACTGGCCTAAACACTAATCCTAACATTCTTCATTGGCAGCCATTTTACAGAGAATTCCCAGAGTACTAGCTGAATGTTAAATTACTACACCATTTGCTTTATTTTACAGGACAGATTTAGCCTTTGTAAATATTTGTCTCATAAGGTGTATAGAACTGCCTGCAGCAGGGCTACCCAGCTCTTTTCTTCAGCCAACCAAAGATGCTATAAGAGGATTTTTATTAGTTTCCAGGTACCCAGTCTCTAGTAAGTAGTGACTTATTCTTTATTCCACATTAATTACCTAGTAATCTTTAGGAACTGTAATACATGATGCAGAGTAATATACAGGCAATACCAAATGCTTTGGCATTAGATGTGTCCATACCACTGTGATAATCTTGTTTCTGCAAGTTCAGACATTGAACACAGAAAAAAAACCCCAAACAACTTCAATGCTACAAACCACTGGGAGATTATGACTTTGGTCAGCAGCTTGTGCAACACATGAGAACTTCTACTTTAATTCTAGGTCAAGTTTTTGTGTAGAATCTACGCACTGGAACCTTTTTAAACTGATGTACATTGAAACAAGCAACCAAACCCTGCACTTAGCCTGATCTCAGTGTTACTGATGGGATTCTGTCACATCAAGATTCAACCCTGCAAGGAATTCTTCACAGCAAGATCCATTTAACAGCTCCATTAGTGATTCATTAATATCTTTGTTGAAAACAGAGTCAAAGTTTCCATTCACACAAGGTTCATTTCCCAGTTGAAAACTGCTCATTAAATCCTGTATCCACCTGAGTTCCGCAGAAAGTTCCTGTCTGAGGGAGTCATGCTGGCTCTGCAGCTCAGCGTATTTCCCACACATGCCTGCAAGACTGGCACCGACAGCCTCGATGTCATTGTGCAAATGCCTTTTCAGGGACTCCATTTTACGGTACTCATACTTCAGCTGGGATAGCTTCTGCCTCACGCATTCACTCTCTTCTTTATACCAAGCTTCTTTCTCATTATAAATGGAAAGCAGAGCATCCATGTCCTCCTGCAAGGAATCATGGGATGCAGCCAAGGTGCTGAAACCCCGCTCCATGTGGGAAATGTCCTCTACGACACGGGCAAAGCGCTCAAAGTTGATGTAGGTGTTGTTGGGGGGCATGCTTGAATGGCACTTTATGGTGTACTCCCTCAGGTGTTTTGTCTTCAGCTGCGTGTTCTCCACCTTCTTGTTCTCCTGGACTTTGGTTTCATCTTTCAGCTGGTGAGTCGTCAGACAGAGGAACCAATATTACTGAACTTTTACAAGACTGCAGCAGTTCAAAAGCTCTACACAAAAGATGCAGCCTGGGCTTCCACAATGCTGGGAGATTCTTTGCTCACAAAGGTTTTCCTTCATGCATTTGATTAAAAGAAACAAACACCAACACACAAGCCCAGAACTGAAGGTGACAAGTGATGTGCATTCATTCCAATCTGATAAGTGCAAACAACATGGCTGCAATGTATTTTTGTGCTAATTTTTAGCAACTAACAGTGTTAAAGCTATCAATATTTGTACGAGGAAAACCAACAACCCTAAAACCACTCCAATTAATGTTTCGTGCAATGCAAAGCAAAAACTGAATTTCAAAAATCCTCATTAGTCATGCTGAGACTAGCTAAATGTATGTTCAATAAGAGACTTATCCACATAAGCAGGCAATGTTTATGATGAAAAAATATATGCAGACACACAAATGTAAGCAAAGAAGAACAGGGGGTACAGCAGTTCTCTCTTCAGAGAAATTATATTTTCCATATTGATTGCAGTCAATTCTCAATTCAAGAAAGCACTAAAGCCAACACAGTATATGCCCGTGCAAACAGAGAAGAATGGAAAAATGCACAGCCCAGTCCAATATGGGATACTGTAATGTGCAATAAACATCAGAACTTTGTTACTCTCTTTTTGAAAGTTATAATAATAAAGGAAGTTACTGGCAGAAATCCAAGGATTTGGTCAGATCCAACCAATTTCCTCCCAGTACATGTCTTGGATTCATCCAGCATCACAGAGTACTTAGGGGGCAATTTTCCACTTAACACACCAATAAGAGTGAGACCATGATCCCTGCCTTGCTCATGGAAAAAACAAGATCTTTTTCTTTATTCAGTCTTACCGTTATCCATGGATGAGACAGAGCTTCCTGAATCGTAAGCCGCTTCCTAAAAAAGAACACAAAAAACCCAAAGACTTTAATGAGAAATACTTGGTACACAAGTCCATTGACCCAATCCTCCTGTGCTTCCTATGAAGCCTTTATCAGGATAATTCCAGGACAAATCCTCAAATTTCAGGGTTATGTTTCTCTCTGAGGCACAGCACTTGTGTGCAGTTTAGTTACTGTTCGAAACTTCAGCAGGTAACTGTCATTACTCCACACAACTTTAATTCTTATTTCACCAAAATCTACCTGCACTTTTGTGCACCCTTCCATACAAGGTAATACAACATTCCTTTGTTTGGTTCATTCAACATGCTTCGAAAATACGTTCTCGCTATACACCTTTGATACGACTGTGTCTGAGTCAACAGTAGTAATACCAGGGGTAATGAACAGTAATTATACCAAAGCTGTCCTTTGGAACATGGTATTACAGCACTGCAGGAGCTGTTGTTTTCTGAAAGCAGCATTTCTGAGAGGAATATTGCAATCAAAGTGGATCAAACCTAACTTCCTTCTGCATTGTAGCAGTTTGGTGAACAGAGAAACACAGCATTGCACAGGCACCATGTCTGTACATGGGACAAACACCAACAGCACTGACTAGTCAGTGGAGCTGCTAGACCTGTGCAAAACTCTCATCAAACACCTACTCTACCCCACACTGAGGCCTGATGATTTGCAGAAATATTCACTGAACAGCTCCTTCTCTCTCACAGCTATTTTCTCCCCTAATGAAGCCACTAGAAAACCACAGTGGTCTGACTTTCCTCCAGGACAAAGAAGGTTACAGGGAAGGAGATGCTACTTCTGTGTGCACTTCATTAAAAGCAAGAAAAACTGAAAACAAAAAGACCGTGGTTCCTGTAACCTGGCAACAAAGATCTGCACAGCTGTCACACAAACCCTAGGTGACTGCCACAGATACAGAGACTTAGAACAGCTCCATATCAGCACATGTAGTGATTTTTCTGGCATTGCACCACTGGGGGCATATTCTGGCATGGTATCACCTCCTTGAAAGTTCATAAGAGGCTGAAATAGTGGAGTGGTTGTTACTCTGAACTCAAGATTGTGCACACCATTTTCAGCCCTTCAGCTACACCCTACTGTGCCAGCCTGACTCAGGTGAGAATCTAGTCCTGAACATGGCATTTAGCTGAGGCAATCTGGTTCCTCTCCTTAGGGTTTCTGGGTGCAGTGATTAACTAGGGGCACAGCAGCATCCTCCTGTCTTGCTCTTGACTGGCAATACACACTGCAAGAACAGCTTTTTCACTTCTAAAGCCACATTTCACCGGGTTTATTTTAGAAACAAATGGATCTTTCTGAATATTTGCTTACCGTGTATCTTTCACCAGTAGTTTCTGAATAAAGTCTTTTGCCAGGTCACTAGTATTGCTGAAAAATTCTTCATCAAAATCATAATTCACAGCTGTAATGTTGGCAAGTGTTTCTTGTTTAGTTTCTCCGAGGAAAGGTGATGCACCACTAAGCCTAGATAAGCCAGAAAGAGAAATCAGTTGGAAAAGTAAGCAGCAGAAGTCCCCTAATGAAATTCCAGTGACTGTGGAATATACTCTTAGGACATTTGTGGCTCTTGTGTTGAAGCAGTTCTGCCATGTAGGAAAAAGCAGAGCCAGCTTTGGCTCACTACAGCTGTGGTTATGAGCCAGACTTGCACTGAAAGTCTCTAATGCAGCACTAATGCATGCACACAGAGAGAAATGCACAGATTTTCCTCTCCTGAGTGTCTCACTTAGTCACTGCTAATCAAACTTGAAAAGGTTTCAGCTGAGGAGAGTCTCTATCCCTGTGAGCTCACAAAGACTACCAGGCTGAAGCTTCTACAACCTTCAAGCAGATAACGTAGTGTTTTTACAGTTTTTCTTCAGGAAGGAAAAGCTCTGTCCCTACTTCTTTTCTCTCTGCAAAGCTGCTGATGAGTTCCCTGCACAGTGGGTTCAACCAAGAGATCTTTCTCAGCTGGAATCAAAATACAATGTATGATCAGAAGCCAGCTCCACTGGAGAGGCAGGGCCATGCTGCTCAGTCAAAGGAATCCACAAGCAAAGGGCTTTGGCTGCAATAAAATCCAACTGTTTCTGAACAACACAAAATTTCATTCTCTTGGCACCCTGCTCTAACTACAAGGATATAATGGAGACAGCACCATAATAAAATGCCATTTAGCAATCTTGACTTAAGAAAAAGCTTTCCCTCCTGCTCTGCCTATCTCTCAGCTGTGACTGTTGACCTTCATCTTTGATGACTGCACCTCTGCTTCATAAAACTCGTGTCAGAATGGAGTCATCACAGACCCCTCCTGCCCTACCTTTCCTCTAGGCTCCTCCTCCCCCAACACAAAGGCATGCTGACTTGCAGAAGTCTGGTTTACAGGAAACGTTATTTATACCAAAGAGATTGATCTCACTCCTTTTTTAGAATCTTCTGGGCTATTGCTGTGATTATCTATTATGTCCAGCTTTGATAACATAGTTTCAGGATGCAGCAGGCTCAAAACAGGACTGCAGCAAACTCCAGGGAACTAAGCTGAAGTTTTGAACACTAAACCACTTGCTTACGTGACCCCACTCTCAATGGACTTTTGACCTTGTCTGTATTGCCACCACCAGGTTGACTGGGAATACTGGAGTATAAGCAGAAAGTTAGTGTTGGAACTCTGGTCACTGAGAATTTTTATGGCTTTGGTCATATCCTGACTCAGTGCCTGTAAACATGCACCAGCAAACCTCAGTAATAAAGGCTTTTTCCTTATAACCCACTGAATCACTCCAGAGTGATTTTTTTCTCCTGTAAGGTGAATACTCAGTTCTCAGGGTCAACTTCTCTGCTCCTCTTTCAGCTTAAATTCACCTTTTTGAAATGGGTGACCTTACTTATGCATAATAATCCAGACTGCTGCCTTTACAAGCAAATAGAAGCTTCCCTGTTTCCACCTGAAATAACCCAACTTGTAAATGGGACGGTTAACTTTCTGTTTCTATGCTCTCACACTGGTAGCTCACAGTCATTCCAGGAGCAATTAATCCTCTTGGCTTTTCCATCCTCTACCATTTGGAACTGATGAGATGCCATAAAATGCAGAAATGCCCAGTGATGCCAGGGACACTTGTTTTTCTTCTGCTCAGAATGCCCCTCATTTTTTACTCCTTATTTTAAATTGAAAAGGCTGCAGGTTAACTCCTGTCCTTTAGACAAACCCCTGCCCATCCCATGTGTGCAGGTCCCTAAATGGTTGAAGGGAAGAACTGTTCTGTACTAGTGCAACAGAGCTTTAGGAACATTTCTACAGGAGTGAATCTGTTGTACTCACAGTATGTAGGTGATGACTCCTATGCTCCTAAAAAACAGAAGACATTAATTGCAAAGGTTCTACATGACCAGTATTCTTCCTAATGTGCAGAATACAAAAAAGTCAATAGCAGCTGCAACAGAGGCAGGAGAGCCATTTCTGGCTTTAGATAACTACTAACATCTCTTACAGAATGGAGTTTTGGGGGAAAAATAATTTTACCTATAACATCAAGTAATGTGGGTATCCGAAGTCTCTGTGTATTTCTACTGAGTGGGTACACATGAAACACAGAGGAGCAGGGTGTTTGATTTGGAGTGACCTCTTTTGCCTGCCTTCCCAGCCAGCGACATTATTACACAGGTCTCTTCTGCCTGAAGGGCTCTTATAAATAAAGCTGTCACAAGCTCTGCAGGAACATGTTTCCTTCTCAGACTGCTCCTCTGCGTGGACAGTGGCAAACAGTTAGCTCTGGAACTGCCGTCACTCCAGTTTTTCAATGTAATTTTGCAGAAATTAAATATTTATCTGTTAATTTAAAAGAATGTATAAAAATGGAATGACAGAACAAAGACTCAACTGTATTTTGTTTGTTTGTTTGTTTTTAATTTGTTGCGATGCAATGGATTTTCTATTAAGAGCAAAATAGGAAAAAGTAACTGTAGAGTAACCAGGGAAAAAAGGCACAAATACGTTATAAAACTTACCACATGTCTGCAGCTAGTCCAAGTGGTTCATAGTTTACGATTTCTGGAGCTGTAAGAAACATTTAATCAAACAGCAGCAACTGAGGTAACAAATTTTTACCAGGCTGGAGTAGCAGGCCAAGAATTACCACGAGGGAGAAAGGGGGAGAGGGAAAAGTTAGTTACAGAATACATTGTTTGCAATTTCACAGCCCAAATAGGAGTTCACAGCTGTTCAGAAGAGATCACTTAGAGTAACTTGGAGCATAAAGCAACTCAAGAGTAAGGGTAAAACAGACACTATATAGTAATTATACTGCAAATTACAACAAATAACAAATTATTTCACCTCCCGAGAATGCTGCTGCCCCTAAACATGAGCTTTTGTTTTGTTTTTTAACTGGTACCATTATAACAAGTTCGTAAAGGCCAGTCAAGAAAAGAGCCCTTGAGCAAGAGATTGAAATTACTTGCCAGACTACATTGCTATCCATGTCAAACTCTATTATCTTTATAAGAAACATTTCCTCATTGGAAAGCATCCCCATATAAGACTGCATGCAAGAGAAAAGAGCAAGGGTGAAACAAGTTGAAAAAAAAGATCTGTGACAGCTGTGTTTAACTGGAATATTAATTACAATTCTCTACCCAGCTCCCAAACAAACCCCAAAACAGAAACTAGTAGAAAGGAGTAGGATTAACCTAACATCCAGGCGAGACAGATCAGAATTATGACCAGTGAGGAACAAAAAGAGAACCACATGGAAAAATGTGAGGGGAGATGAGGGTACTCGGCAGGTGTACAGTGTGAGGTAGGTTTTATTTACACAGCAATGACAGAGATACCCATGTAATTGTATACTCATGTACCACAATGCAGAGATCTACTTACCCCAGGCAACAAGAAAAAGATTATAAATCCTGAATTTACATCTCTAAATATTTATTTGGCAGCAGCCTACTCTCACAGGAGTAGCACATCTGGTTTACAGAAAGCACCTTTGCCTATTCCAGAAAAATAATGTAAACCTCTAGATTTAAGTGGCCTTGACAGAAATGAAACTATTTCTATCCCTCAATTTTTCACTTTGACAAGATGTCTCGACTTCCTTTGGAATTTGCAATATAAGATAAAGGAACACATCACTTACCTACAAATTCTGGAGTTCCAAATATGTTTTTAAAATCAACCCCATCTTCTATTTTGTGAGCCAGGCCAAAGTCAATGAGCTTGATGTGTGGAATAGGGATATTCTTGTCTAGAAGCATAATGTTTTCAGGCTAAAAATAACAAGAGATCGACGTTATTAAAATATTAATATCTTGGAAAGTAACAGAGTTTTCAAGTTCTTTTTTTTCCTTCGCATATACATCACCATAGAACAAGAAAGACATACCTGTGCTTAACCATTTAGAGTTCTTTTGATAGAGGTAGCAGGCAGCTGAAGCAGTTCAGGTGTTTGTAGACAGAATGCTACTTCCTGGCCCTGAGTGACAGCTGCACAGCACAATATTTTTGTTGACAGCAATTTTACTGATCTGTTCTTGGAATTTACACTTCACAATATTTGCCCAGTTGACTCTATACTGTATTGTAAGCCAATGGAGAATGTTTTGTTTAATGCCAAACCTATTCAGGGAAGGAAGAACTAACTTCTCTATGAGACTAAATTCATAGCTGCAACAAGGCCAGGAAAGATCCAGGATTTACCAGCTGAGCAGTCCAGAAAATGGGAATAGTTGAGATCAGAGGTCCTAGATCATATGTGATAGCAAGCTATTAAAAGAACATGTGGCATTCCTCACAGCATTGTGAGAAAAAGCTGAAGCTTGAACCATGAAATCTAAACCAACATGTTTAACCACAGACTTTACCTTTTTACCAGATACAACATATTCCATAAAGTTCTTTCTTCAACTAAATTTCTTAGCCTTAGCTACTCTCTACCATGGCCCAAATTCACAGGTTTCAGAGTAAACTATGATTCAGTTGATCTCCCATGATGAGCTTTAATGCATTAATCTGTCATAACTTAATCACAAGTTCAAGGGCAGCAGTGAGAGAGTCTGATTCCCTGCTGGCAGCTGCCTGGCCTTTCCACAGCAGAATCTAACGTGGAAGTTGCTCCTGCTAACATATACTCTCTGTCAGAGCTGCACTGGGAAGTAGAGCATATGAATAATTTATTCTCATAGCCATTGGACCACGCATGTTTTAGCCTCAGGGTAACAAGTCTGGTTTTCTCCCATGGATCTAGGGCATATATGTTCACCACAGACACATAATGTAAGCTTCTTTAGAATAAACAGAAAGGACTAACGTTGAAAAAGTCACTATCACTACCTCTTGATAGTGATATTTTTATTCCTTAAGGGGTATAAACCATTGTACCTCCACTGCAGCCCATGGAGCCCTGTCAAGTGACGAGATAATGATGAACCATCCTCTGTCTAATCAGATCACTGCTTAAAATACATGTCTAATTTAACCCTTGCTAAACTCTACACCCAGTCCTTTAAAACCCAGGAGAGTTATTAAGTGAATATATATTAGGTCATTTGACAGTCACTATCAGTTAAATGATTCTTTACTTTTGCTTTCTGATTTCTAGCTTGCAATTCTTGCAACGTCTTCATTGACCACCTGACATTAGCGGTATTAAATATCAAAATTAGCAGCTATGGATCAGCCAAAGCCTAAATCAACATCTTTACCTTTAGATCAAAGTGAGCAATTTTCTTAGAGTGAAGGTAATTCACACCATCCAAAATCTGCTTGATGAACCTGGTTGCTTCCTCTTCACTCAAAGACTCTTTCTGTGCCAGGAAGTCAAAAAGTTCTCCTCCAGAAACCCTGCAAAATACACCAAAAAACATCCTGTTACCTCTTGCACTGTAAACCATAACGTAAGTGTAAGCACAGAAAACTAAAGCAGCAAAGAACCTCAGTACAGTTAGAAAAAGTCTACTCCTGCAGACAATCATGAGTTTTGTATTTTGGCCCCAGGTGCGCCCAAACTTCCTTTTGGCTTCAGCTCTCTACCCTGTAAATTAAGGACTGGCTTTTCCTTTGATGCTGACAAGAATCACAAAGGACCAGAACCAGAGTTACACTGTTTGCTGAATCCCCAGACATGCACCTATTTTGAAAGGACAACTTCACCACTTCAACTGCTATTTTTCAACATTTTCATTTTGCATGAAAAGGTTTTAAGAGTCAACAACTGCTGAAGAATTACTTTTCTTAGCAGTTGCCATCAGAACCTGAGGTAATAAAATGTGCCAAGAGTATCTCTTTTCTTTCCAGAACAGCCATTACCCTGTCCTACTACAGATTCTTGTCTGACATAACTAACAGGAAAGGATTTCTTTGGTGCTGAATTTTTTAAGAAGAAAGCAGATTGTAGCAGGCTGGAAGGTACCAAAACCAGTTTTCCCAAATCAAGGGAGTGCTCTAAGTTACTACAAGTTTTCACATCAAAACTGAAATCCATTCCACCCTTATTAGTCTATAAGACTTTATTTTCATTTCTGCACCTTCTACTGAGAGTTCTAGTGCTATTTTTCTGTTTCCCTGAAACAAGATGACCTACATATTGAATTGTTTGCAGCTATTATTCATGATTATGTTTACATTTATTGTTGCCAGTTCACATTGTCATTCCTATTATTGTTTTATTCTCATTCAGATTCACTTTGGGCGCCCATAAAACAGCTGTTACTCTTGGGTGCTGGTGCAGCACACCTGTGCTCATAGTGCAAGCAAAGAACCTGAGAGACGCTACAGTCATTTTGGAAAACAAGCTCTTGGCCCTGTTGTACAATGAACTGCCTGTCAGAGCATTGGCAGGTCAAAAGGCTTTGAGTTCCTCAGGTGCTGTGAGTCACAAACAAGTCAGATCACACTGGGTGCTCCAGACGTCTTTGGGGAATCGCTCCTCTGACCCCAGGCTCCTACACAATACTGGTGGTGACAACATGGTGATTCCCTACCCTGCATCTTTCAGAGGAAGCTACTGTCAACAGCTACAAAACTTGCAAGGACAAGTCCACTGCAAGCAAGAACAGCGTGTCAAAAGCCACACAGACACTGGCTTTGTGTCTTAGCTTCCCCTGCTGTTCCTGTGGGTGACAACATGCCTTGTTGTTCCAGAGACTTACACTGGGCATAGTGACTTGCCTGTTGATTACTGGGTATTTTTTTCACACCTCTGACATAGCTGGAAACTTTTCTAAGCAATGTAAGGCAGGACTCTTCACCTGGGCAGAAGTTACCTCCCTTCACCTGGGCAGAAGTCACTTGTGCTTTAATTGTTACAACTCAATGGCTGGTAAACAAAAATAGGCTTATATGACTCAGAAATATGTTGCAACTGCTGTCTTTGGCTGCCACCTTCTCCATTCTGTTAATCTCAGTTATTCAACCTGTGAGACTATTACTTGATCTCTTGACTTTCTTTTCTAGGTGACACCTACCAAGGGTCTCAGCACTACCATTAACCTTTATGGACAGGTTTTGTTGTACCCTGTACAAAAGAGAACACTGTCTCTTTTCCATATTGTAGTAGGTTTAGAGGCCTTGGTTCAGTAGTGCAACAATGACTACAGACTACTGTGACAAACCAGTATAGAAATCTGTAAGAGAAACCTGGTAGTCTCTTGGTGAAATCTGCGTACAGTGAGCAGGCGAGTCCTGTTTATTTAATGATTTCTATTCAGAGTGCATTTAAGCAATCACCCCTGGCAGGCACTCCATCCGGTCATCAGGAAGCCAGCTGGACCAGGGTATGCTCTTGTACTTTTCTGGAATATAACCATGTAGGCACACGCTTCTCTCTTCCTCTTTTAGCCTGCAAAATCTCCTTGGTGATTGTTTCTTAAGCTGGACTCTTTAATCTCCCTGAGGTCAGACGACAGCCCAGCCCCTGCCCTGCAGAAGCAGGACTCTCCACTTCAGGAGAGCTCCCAGGCTGAGCTCCTTCAGCAGAGCCCTTCTGCTCTGCTCAAGGTGTTCAAGGATACCTTCCTGCTTGGAGGAGACTGGCAACTCCCTTCAGAGCTACACAAACAAGGTCAGAAAATAGTTCAGCTGCCCAGACTGGAACTACTTAATTCTCATTCTCTCTTGCTGCCTTGACAGTGGGCACTTTAACCAGCTGAGTCAGCTGCTCAGGACACACCAGAGAGTTTGCCCCAATGGCAACGTCACCAACATCCTGGGCAACCAGCTATGCCCAAGGTATGACTGAAGAAACTGCAGCCTGCAAGAACGAGGATCACAGGATATTTACTTGAGAGTTGCTTGATGTATTTTTCCCACTTCTCTTTAGTTCACACTAACTTTGAATGAGGCTAGGGAGGGGGCTCTCCAAGCTACAGAATACAACATAAAATACAATATAAAAGTAAAGGAAACAAAAAAAAATATTCAGAGAGCTCGAAGTCTCTTTGTTACTTTATCAACAAAAGACTCTTCTCTTCTACAATAACCACATAAGCATTTCATTTTCTGAAGATCAGAGATGGGCATACATGAAAAACAAGATATAGTTTCTTGAGAAACGAGATACCAGTCTCTTGAGGTATGGCCTAACCCATTGGCCTAAGCTGTAGAGCTCTTAACAGAGTAATCTAAAGGAAAATTCAGTAGAAGAGATGTGATGATCTCTCATTAATAAAGACTCAGGCTTTAAAACCAGGCTTCAGTAAACTGTACCTAGAGTGTGGTAAGCAGTTTATTTCAAGATCATTCTTATCCAAGTAATACACCTGAATTCAGAGAAACCCTCAAGCAGAAGAGGTTTAGCAATCCCAAAAGCCAGTCATTATGGAATCCCAGAAAAAAAACACACTTCAAGCATTAATTCCTTTGCAGTAAAACACTCATAACTGCATGAAGTTACATTTGAACATCCAGGGAGGTTTATTTTCTAAATCATCACCTGCAAATGCTCGTTTCTCAACTGTTACAGAATTCCTTCCTATGGTTCCATCTCTTTCCCTTTTACCATGTCACCTAATGCCATGGCAAGGAAGCAAGCAAATTATACCTTTACTTTTCCTTTCAAGTCCAACAGAAGATAAACAACAACACTGTCTTACTTCTTGGACAGAGTTATTTTGTGGACACAACCCTGACACTTACCTGTAGAGGAGAAATTGGTGTATCAATCCAACCTGCCTCCAGGTTGCTTCTGCTTGGGCAAAGCAGGCCCCAAGCAGGGCCCAGGACACAGGGAACAACAACCCCACAGAAAGCTGTGGGGATCAAGTCCCTGGGCAATGTGCAGAAGGAATGAGAAGTTGTGTACCTGCCAAACTGCACTCCACAGCAATGGACTGGCACTGCTCTTAAACAGGAGAACCAGCACCAATAGAACTGACCCCTCTGAAAAGAGGAGATGGTTTTGCCAGCACTGTGAGTATGGGAGAGGGTCAACATTTCAAACAAATCCTCTTTTAAACACCAGAGCAGCTTCTTCAATTACCCAGCAATACTGGGGCCATTCTTTTGAAGCTGAAGTTTGCTGTAGATTACCATAAAATTGGTTGGCCCGGTGCTGTAACACTTACTTTGATAAACAGCAGGGAATATGAGACTCTGAGAGCAGGGTGTTGGAGAGGAAGAGATCATCTATTTACAGAGAGAATTTAATTGTCTTTATTAGCAATTATCATCATCCTCAATTTGTATACAGCAGCTGAATGCAGAAGCCTTAATCGGGTCAAATTCTGTTGCATGCAGACTTTTTACAAACTGCAATATGTTACAGCCTGACAAAAGGACACACAAAATGTTTCAGGCCACATGAGGACAGGAAAAAGCAGAAGGTAATGAAACAGGAGGTTGCTTTAGCTCAAAGTAGTCAGCAGTGAGAAAGAGTAAGCTCCTTCCCTGTCTTCCAGAGCTTGGCTACAGAGACCAACATTTGGCCATAGACATATACTTCAAAGTTAACAGATGCTCATTGTCACTCATATGTCATCTTCCAGCAGTCACACTAATGTCCAGGAATGCTCCCTGGCCTAAATGCTGGCTCCCCTAGTGAGCTCCCTCAGGGACAAAAGCCTCATTGCCTGGATTCCATACACAAGGTCCAGACTGGCGTCCTAGGGAATATATGGTCTACCTAACTTCAACCACGGTGACTGTATTTCCTGCCCCATACACACAAAAAAATTGCATCATTTTGCATGTAGGGGTGAGGAGGTCCACTTGTCAGCAGGACCTAAATGGCAGAGGTTTGCCCCCTCATATGGTGGCACAAGAGTAAACAGCTTTTCTTCATTCCCATCCTGCTGCTATTCATCCTCAACAGTCAATGCCTAGGGATGAAAAAAAACCCTCTTCCCTTGCCCTCCTCCCCTTTTCTTCTCTAGCTGATCTAAATAAGGAAAATATGGGAATAGTGAGAATGGCAAAGAATTTTGGAAATGGCTTGATGGCCTCATATGTATTGAAAGAGATGAAAGCAGGAGGAAAAATGAAACATTTTTCTTGAACAATGAGCATTCAGCAGCCACTTGTACTTCCTCCAAGGTTCATGTCAGGGCAGCCCTAGGCAGACATGAGGCAATCCCTCCCTTAGTAAACTGTTTTCAGGTTGACAAGATTCCCTGGCTCAGTATCAAATGACCTCAGATGATGTTCAGGTGAACCTGTATCCCCAGGGCACACGGATGAGCTGGGGGGCCTTTTTTCCACCAACCTCACTCAGTGCTCCTGCCAAGATTTGTGAGGCCTAAGAATGCAACAGCTCCATTTATCAGTGCCCCTGTCCTCCGGCAGCCTCTGCAGTGCTCTCTGGTTTCTATTCACCTCAGCCATCCCTGCAGGGAAGAACCCTTACTCACAGCTCCAAGATGAGGACTACGTCTGTCTTGTTCTCATAGATGTCGTGCAGCTTGATGATGTTGGTGTGCAGGACCTGCTGCAGAATGGTGACCTCGCGCTCAATCTCCTCCCGGCTCACCCCGCGCCGGCTGGCCCGGCTCTGGCGCTTCTTGATGAACTTGGCAGCATATTCCACCCCTGTGCTTTTCTCTCGACACTTCTTCACTATAGCAAACTGGCCACTGAGAGGACAAGGAGACAACAAAAATGCTCTTAAGGCTTTTATATGACAGCTTCCCAAATAAGCCAGTCCTATACAAAGCCTGATCCTGCAAGCTCCGAGCAGCACTGCTGAGCACTACTAAGCTTGTTCTTGGTACAAGTGTGAGGACTGCCAGGACTCTGCCATAGAGCAGTAACAAGGTAACCCCCTACTGTGTCTGAAATTTAGCAAAACCAAACAATGACTGACAAAAGGAGTTAAAACCTCTACAAAACAGTTCATGTTTAAATGAGTAAGATCTGCCTCAAAAGGTTCAAGTTACCACTACTTCACTCCGTAATGCTTAAGACATTCAAGTCTGCAACACACCACTGGGTGTTCTGAAAGAACACACACACACAAAAATATTTGTCTTAAGAATAGCTCCTAGAGAAAAACTCAAAGGAATGATAACTGTGGAAATGCAAAACTAACCTCCAGTAACCAATTAAAAAAAAAAAAAAAGTTTATTCATATTTATGCATTCACTTGATAATTTGGCTGTAAATATAACTAGAGGAAGTCCAGGTTTCTCACTGCACCTCAAGGACAAAATTTCCCACTGTACCAAACAGTACAGTGCCTGCATTAAGGTTAAAAGGCATGTACTTGCAATTTGCTAATGAAATTTTCCTCACCATAGCACCTAACGTAGTCCAACTGCAAAATTCCCACCATATCTCCTATGAATTGGCAGATCTCCAGTCCCAGAATACACATTTAGTATCAGGTACTTCCTTATTCAGGACATTATTTCCAGACTTGGAAGGAAAAGACTCATCTTACAGGTAAGCATAACCTTTAGCCACTGTGATTTTATCAGACAGGATCTCTTTATAAGAATCACACACAAACTCACTAAGTCCACCCCCTCATGACTACACTGGATAAGCACTGAGCTGCTGTTGTTTTCAATATTATTATATCATTCACTGGCTTGGTAAATGAGAAATGCAAGTACAGTTGGTATTTAAATTATGCAGCGTACACAGCAATTATATTCAGCACCTCATTAGATGCTGTACTTAGTGCTTCATCAACACAGACATCTGATTGGAGCCTGTCTTAAACATAAAAAGGTGAAGAAATTAAAAATTAAGGCTGTCACTTGGTGCTCAGTTGCTCTCAAAGGCTCCCACCCTATGGCAGAGGCAGCCTCTCATTTCAGAGTTCAAACAAATACCAGGCAGCCTGACATACTTCTTTTAGGCTTTCATTTTCATACATATCCTAAACCCTTCTCAGGAGAGAGGCAAGAACAGATGGGACAAGTGTAATTATCCCTTTACGAATAATCATTCACAAATAGAATTGAGACTGTGGCCATTTGTCACATGCTTTAATTGATTCATATTTCTCCTGCTTTTATCATTACCTAAAAACCCTAGAGAAATTCCCATTACAAAATCCCCAAACTTGCCTTAAACATTCTACTAAAAGAGTTTGTTTTGTAGTGGTGAGAGCTGCTTGTGTAAAACATAATAGGTTTTTCTTGTTTGTTTCATCATATTTTGCAAGACATGCATCTTGCCTGGTTCAGGCTTTCTGATGAAATATGGTATTAATGTTTCTGTGCTTGTTTCCTTGAATTCTCTCTAGGGATAAATTTTGTCAAAGTTCAGGAGAAAAATATATTTTATGAGGGCTGATTATGGGAATGGACACAGTCACTTTTGCATTTAGAAATTCCAGTGATATGGTGGACTTTGTACATTTCTGTTTATGCAAAAGCTTACAGAAGGAATAATGTCATGGCATAGGAATTCCCGTCTCCTCCTCTGACATAAATAATTGTCCAACACCATAACTATTACAGTACCAATTCCCTTGTAATCTACTATTGTTCCCCTGTATGTGTGGCCACCAACACACAGTGTTGCTGCTCCTGTCCCAGCCTTCATGCCATTTCCCATCTCCCTTAAAAACAGACTTTTGCAGACAAATCTTTAGTGGGACAGTTTGGGACTGAGGACAAGAGGTTGCAAGCCACAGGGAATGACACAAATGCTCAGTTTCTTAGCCTGCGACATTTAAGACAGTTACAATCCAATTACCAATGAATAGCTCCTGGAGGCCCATTCAGCTAGGAAAAAAGAGGATGCCTCACAGGCATTTTACAATCACAGTCAGACACTTTGGATTTCCTGTCAACTACAGAGACTGTAAGGTCAGGAGCAAGACAACAGTGGTTTTGTGCCTTCTCATGCATCTGCATTCAGACTGTAAGAATCAAACTCTGTCAGCTTCCAAAACTTTTGACCTAGGCTAGGAAAAAAAGCAGAAGAAAGAAAAGCATGCCCCCCTGCCACCTAAGTTGACAGCACTGAGAAATTAAGCCAATTGGATAACTTCACATGGAGCATTTCTACCTGATCTTAGACTTGAAACTAAATTTCACAGCTTAGATATCCAAATTTCAGCCAACAGACCTTGCCAGAATTCATGGGTTTTAGTACAGCACTGAAATGAAGATGACTTGGATCATGAACAGAAATATTTACAACACACATAGGATAGGCTCAGAGGCTGACACTTCTGGATGAAGCCTACCTGGACCTCAATAAAGCCTTTGGCACTGTCCCCACACAGCATTCTCCTCAAGAAACTGCCTGTGCATGGCTTTGACATTGGTCTTTGAAGTCTTTTCCTCTAAAATGTTTTTTTTTCCAGGAAGTTACATTTGTTCCCCTGCCAGAAATATTTTGGACAGCTGTGCAACAGCCTTGTCAGACACTGAGCATCCCCAATTGTGGATACAGCTCACGAGTATGAACAATAGCAGCTGCATCCTGTCAGTTATAATATAATTAGGCACAACACCAAATCTGTCCGTCAGTAATGATGGAATTTACCCCAGCAATGAAGACAACCTATCATTTGCATTGCTACTATCATGTAGGAGGTTTGTCACTGAATAAGAACACAGAGACAATATTACTGGGTGGTTTTGGAGTCTATTTTCAGAAGCATGCTTTAGAAGAACACAAGTTCAGTTCATTCAATCATCATGCACTTCAGGAGAGGATGTGGAAAGGACGTGGAAAGAGAGAAGCCAGACAATCCAGAATAACAGGACAACGTCTTGCTCTTTGTCAAAGTTTCCTTCTAATACTGGTTCTGGAGGGTAATGCTCTGGGGCAGAATGTCACCTGAGAGCAAGAGCAGTGCAGCTGCCAGTCTGGAATGCCCCAGTGCCACTGTTTCACAGCTTTAGAGTAAGGAGAGCCCTTAAGCAACTGCTTGCACAGGCACAGGTTTATTCCAGTCTTTCTCTCATGTTCCTGAAAAGCTGCATGGCTCAGGAGCTCTTCTCAAAACACTGAAAACATGTAAGCAAAGTACTGAGATGACAGTACAGGTTACCTGACTCAAATCAGGCTTTCTGAGGCCTGAGTGGAAGAGAAGTCAGGAAGCTGATTCTGTCTGTCATTTGAGAAGAGCAAACCATTTCTTCCCCAAATACCAAACATATGTTCCCTTTCTGCATGTTCAGTCTATTTCTTTATGTCCTGTTCATATTCAACTTCATTTCATTCATTAAAGAATGCTAAAAAATATGATGATGATGATTTAGTCGTTAAAACTTGAAATTCCCATAAAAGACATGATACATGTGAACATGTTGACAGATACATTTTAGACTGAAATATGTTTTTAACAAGTTCTTTGAAAAGTAAATGACCCTGGCAAAGGATAGTGTTCCGGCATTCTGTCAGTCAAGAGGTGACACAACTCCCAATACAAGGCAGGATAATTTACTTCGGAACAGATTTGCAAGGGATTTTAGGCAGCCTCCCACTGACTTTAACAGTAATAAGGTTCCTACACTTGATGAAAAGTAACACCTTGGTCCTTCTGTACCTAATTTCCCCAAGTCTGTAAAATACAGGTAATGCTACTGGAAAGTGAAATAACATTATATAAATGTTATTATTATGTTATATTATTATATAAATGTAAGGTCACAAATTAATTTCATGTCTCTAAGTATCACCAGAAGTGCAAATATAATAATTCACATTTCATTCACTAGGTGTTCCTGCACAAGAATACATGACCTGAAAGGAGGCTAAAACAAAACCAAACAGCAGCTAAACCAGTTTTTAACGGCTTAAATTCACAGGCAGTACTGTGAATGCATGGTAGTTTAAAAATATATTCTGAAATCATCGTGTGTACATGCATGAGTTAATAGACATAAACATAAGCACAACAACAGTGTTTAGCCAACTGGAACACAGGGCTTCTCTACATTCGAGGCTGGCCTGTTTAGTTCAGCAGAGGGGGTAATTCATTCTCAGTTACATCCATTGTTATTGCATCAACAGTTTTGTTCATCATGCCTTTTTGCCACTATTAAATTAGGATTGGTTTTAACTGGTCATCTCAAGCTTAGAAAGTCTGCATCTTATTACCTTTCCATCTTTTTCACTCCTATTTTTTTCTTGGAAAAATATACTAATAATTTTATCAATTTATGGTTGTATTTTTTGCTAACTTTCAAAGCAAAGCCCTTTGCTTTGAATTCTTGCTGAATTTGAGAAAACCATATTTTTCAGCCTTATTTTTTTTCAAGTTATTAGAGTAATTGCTCAACCATAGTTTTACTAAGCTAAATACTATCCTCCCTCTTGGCTTACACTTCAGAGATGACTTCTGCTATTTGTAACTGCACTGAGTGCTCTTCCCAGTAGAGAGGACAGGAGTCTGCTTGGAACAACACTGAGAATCCATTTTTATGCTTTCAATTCATTTATGAAATACAGATCAACCAAAGGCCATGCAAGGTTCACAAAATATATGCATAAAAGTGGCTTGCCGGAGGGTTTTTGTGGGAATTCTGTAGTCACGTAAAAGCCTTCTGTAAATGACAATAATTTACAGTACTTTTTATTTTTTATAGACTTTTTGTTTTAGACTAAACCAGGATTTTGGTACAGCAGAAATTTAACCTAAGCAGTAAATAAATAGGAAGCCAAATAGCACAGCATTTATAAAGAAATTAGAGTAGGACAGCTGAAACAGAAAATCAGCAATTCTGTGGCAAGGTTACCAAAGGGAAAGTATCTCACTGCTTCCATAACGCTTTATGGAATGAAACTAAAAAAAAAAAAAAAAACTCAAAATCATCTTCTGTTAAATACTCTGATGGCACCTCTTTTAACTTGATAAATAGTTTTAAAAATAAAATGTCACAAATGTCACTGTAGTTCTGCTTAAGTTTCAGAAAAAATTGAGTTTTGGTTTACTTGTTTGCTTTTCTTTTCCCCCAAAACAAAATGCAAAGTAAGTGGTTACCACTCCTAAAGCAACCACACAGAACTACCAGATGCCCGATCATAACAGAATGACCCAAAACTTTTTTAGTCAGGGCATTTAAGAGGAATTTTGCTGGACTACTAAAAAGTAGTAGAAAGAAAAAAAATCAGCTGCAACTTTTAAACACACTGGCATTTTCAGTCACAGCTCATGTTTTACTGATTGTGTAGTGCTCTAGAGCACAGTGACTTTGGGGGGGATAAGCTTCAATATTCCTGAAGGGAATTGCTGAGCACCTTTGGACATACCCTGTCTCTGATAAAGTCACTGTCCGGCATCTTTCATCCATATCTCTCCAAACTCACACAAAGGTAACCAACACACCTTGACTGAAAGGTGATCTCTGTGTCCAGTGCCAGAAAAGAGTCAGAAGAGCAGAAGAACATGGACTCTAACAGAAGGATCTGGTTTACTGGAGTAAGTAGAGAGCAGCTCATTTGAAATTCAAAGAAAGTTTGATAAATCTAATGTTTCTGAACAGTGCTACGAATTACTACAAGCTATCAGTACAGTAACACAATTAATACCTTAAACACCTTGTGGGTGCCTTAGCCATGAGTCACAAGAAATTGTGCTACCTACTGAATCATCAACAGCATCTCCTGAAATTGTTCAATGTTTCTGGAAACTTCCTTATCCCGCAGTGGCCATCAATGTGGCCCTTATCAGCTCCCCCTGAGACTGGAGGTGCAGAGTCAGCAGTGAGAGACCATGAACCCAGCAGTTCTGGCAAGTTCCCAATAGCCTCGCAAGCTTTTTGTGTAATCTGAAGCTCAAGAATAAAATGCACATGATGAAAAATCTTTTCTGCTTATCAGAACTAGCTTTTGGATTGAGTATCAGTTCTCAGAGTGGCAATGAGCAGAGTGCAGAGAGCCAGGGAAGGTCACAGCTGACTCATGCTCACAGGAATAGCTGATCTGATAAGCTGTTCCTCTTGCCGTGTGGAGCAACAGCAGGGCAGACAAAGTGCACGAGGAAGATTAGCACACTGCACCTGGGTGTGTCAAGGTCCAAATCCACCTAGATATGGACTGAGAGTAATAGACCTGGGAGCACATGAATTGTAAGAGGGGAGCAGTATTACGGTGAAATAATTAAATTATTTTTCTCCTTCCCCATGTATCTAACAGATAGAGATTATGCTAGTATTTCATTCAAGACTTTAGGAAATTGCCTGTAAGGTCAAAAGTGCAAAGGGTTGCTGAAACTCCCTTTCACTGCTCAGCGATTACAACAGGTCTTCACTCTGGTTCAAACTGCTGGTGTAGAGTGTTAAAAAGGATTAATAGATGTCACCTGAGATAAATTAAGCTTGACCATCAGACAAGTACCTGCGAGCTCTATTCTGCATCAGCTGTTAAGAATTTTTCAGTCCTTTATCATTGTTAGAATTTGAGCTGCACTATGTTTATTTCATGTGCATTTTTACTCATAAGTAATATTTTTCATTTTAAAAGTAGAGAATTAATACTATACAGAGTATATTTTCTCAGCTGTTGAAATTTCCATTTGCTTTCTACTGCAATGCAAAGTGGAAAAAATAGTTTTACTTTTACAGAAATGGCAAAACAAAGATTGGGATTAATATCCAATGTCTTTTTCCTGGGATTAATATTCTGCTTAATATTCAGTGGTTAAATACATTATAAAATTTGAGTTTTGTGAGCACTACCACAAAGGTAATTCATCTCTAATTACACTCTCAAAGGCAGACATGGACTGAGGAGAAACACTGAGATCATTTTCATCATCAAGGTGGATGCTGATGATAAGGAATGTATGACTTTGCTACAAAGTAAGGCCAAGGCCAGCTCTTCTCTGTTACTGTAGGTAGAGCAACTTTGTTATTAGGAAAAAACCAAACAACAAAACCTTCTATCTTCTCTGCGCTTTCCGTAACAAATATTTTATTTTGGAAACAGTTAAGGTAGCATTGAAAACTAACAGAGAAACCCGCTACAAGGACTAAAAATAAAAAATTGAAGAACAGTGACTGTATCAGACAGCTGATAACAATCACAGCGATTGTGACCAAGTACCAAATGCCAAAACTGTTTCAGCAGAAGATTCACATACATGAAATATGACTTAGAAGATTTGTAACAAGAAACATTAACAGAAGTGCTGGGTAGTCCTCAGGAATTAAAGTAACATTTTGCATCAAACACAAAGACCTGTTTGTATGTTGCAAAATCAAATAATCCAAAGTTATTCTTCAAAATTTAAAGAACTAATTCAAAGTGCAAACTAATCAAAGAACAGAGTTAAAGTTCATGTCTGAGAAAGCACAGTACTGAGCAATTTCTACAGTTAGAAAAATCCATTCCTGGTATGAAGATACTGCATGCTATGAGTTAAGGCTAACTTTCCCAGCTGCAACCACAGCCCTCTGTTTAGCAGGGAGGGTCCAACTAGGTGGAGGCTATGACTTTTTTATTCTAGATTTACAGGTTCCTGCCCTACAAAGAATACCTGGGTTATCTCTGCTTTTCGTTTTCACTACATAAATAAGTACGTAGTTACATTGTTAGAACAGTGACTTGTGCCAGGCTCCAAAGTCCTATTATCACTGGTAAAATGCTGCATTTGCTGTCCTTTAAAGCTTCACCCAGAAAATGGGTTTCTCCTCTCTCAGAGTTGATCCTCCACATACAAGCACGGAGGAAGCAGAAACTTGTAGCTGGAGATGACGAACTACAGGGAGGCATAACAAGCCACTGAGGAAAGATGGAGCTTGGCTTTAACCATGAAACCACAGCCCAGGTCAGCAGGGGCTGAGAAATTGGAGGCTCAATTATGCCCAAACTAATCAACAGAAATCACAGTGATTATTTTCTCCATAAAGGCATTGACTGGCCCAGGGGATGAGGATAAGCATAGCTCCCAGTTACTGAGACAGGCAAGAAACTGGAGTGGCAGGTGGTAAGGCTGGCCCACACTGTGGAAGAAGGCAGAGCCCCTTCCCTACAGTGAAAGGACAACAGTGAAGGAAAGGGGCAGACTTCCATGCCCAGAAATACCACTCCAAGGTTTGTCTGTTTTTCTCTCACTGTTAACTGAGAGTCCTTGCACGCTGCAGAGCTGAGCTGCAGGAGCAGGACACTGGCCCAGGACAGCAGTCCCAGGCCCACATCACCCTGCAGGAACATACTTTCTCAATGGGCACTGTCACAAAACACTTTGGGAAAAGCTCCATGACATTTCCTACCCTCAGCCCCAATTTGACACACAACAGTGACACTGCCCAGAAGTCACAAATGTCAACAGCTCTCACAGCCTGGCTGGCACCACATTTAGGTAACAGATTAATGACTCTATGGTACATCCTTTTATAAATCACACTGCACATCTCAAATTCCAGTACCTACCACCACCACCAGTGTTTGCTAGTACAGCTGGAAAGGGCTCCTGCACGTTCGTACAACACTTTTTGTTCAGCGAGCCACAACTAGCCATGCAAAACACAACTGAAACATTACATTAAAGGCTTTCTAGTGAGCTTTATTGCTGCCACTTTCCTGGAAACTACATCCCTAGCTCAGCAGGGCAGTTCTTCTTTCTCTGGGCCTACTCTGCCTTTGATTTAAGACTTTCTATTCTTGGTTGTCTCCAGGCATCACCTCCCTTGCCACAAGAACCAGCAGTTATTTCACCTGGTGCGTATTCCTAAGAAGACAAGTTAGTCTTCACTTCTTCACATTTTTCAAGGAGTATTTCCACTGATTTGGCATGCCATTAACATCCCTGCAAATGGCTTAGGCCAGGTCCCTCCTCAAAACAGCCCAAATTGTTAAAGCTGTATTATTTCTTTATAATGTTGAAATTTGGTAAACTGACTTTAGAGTCCTCTTTTTAATCTTCCTTTCAGCTATGGCTAGAGAACCTCAGTCCCCACAGACCTGAAAGTGACTGATACTATCTTGAGGGAAGCAACACAATTATATATGCATATTTGAAGTATTGCACACATTCAGCATAGGCCATGCTAAACTTCCCAAACAGAGCTGCTATAATGAACAAGGCCATCAGCAAGTTGTCTCTAATGCCACATGCCTGACAGACTGTTCCCTGTGTGTACCCTTTGGGGAAGTTGAGCAACAGAGGTTGGTATAAGATTAATATTTGAAAGACTGAGGGAATGTTGGAGCTAAGCAGCTGGTCAGAGCACACAGCTACAGCCATGGAAAACCTGCTCCCTCCTCTGCAAAATGCCTCTCTCACACCCCTGCCTTGGCACACAAGACAACTGCATTGACAACCCCCTCCGAGCTGCTTCCAGCTCTGCAGGGACTCTGAGGATGATCTGGCTGGGCAGTGCCCACCCACACTCTCCGTGTGCAGGGTTTCACATGGCTCGAGCTGGGGAGCTTTGCTGTGGTCACCCTCAATGCTGCACGATGACAGGAAGTGCCTCCTTTCATCACCAGACCAGAGAGTTCAGCCTTTGCAGTCTGTGGTGAGAGCATCCTTTCCTGAGCGCTGTGCAAAGACTTTCAGATAAACAGGTGCTGGCCCGGTCAGGGAGATCCTCTGTTTTATCTCACGGCTGAATCCCAGCTAGAACAAGCATTGGGCCTATGTTAACAACTAGTTTTGCTCTTAAGAAGTGACAAACTCAGTGAGGAGGACAAGAACAGGACAGACTCTTCACAGATGTTATTTCAAAACATTTGTTTTGTGACTTCTGCTGGCAGAACGCTAATAAATGAATCCTTTAACCTACTTCCACCTGTCAGTAACTAACAGCTTGTTGCAAACTGAACTAATAAAAGGCATCTACAGATTGTAAGGGCATCAGTCAGCATTGGAAAAGATCAGTCACTGCAACCTGTCCAGCACATTAACTTCCTTCTAGCAAAGCAAGATGCCACTTGTCACTGGCGCTTATCAGTAGTTACTGCTCAGAGATAAAGAGCCATGACGACCCAGTTGACACTGCACATTTAACACACAAAACCTGAAAGTGAAAATACACTGACAGTGTGACATTATACATGCAGCCTGAAGAGGAGGAGGGCTGCTGTGACCTTACAAACCTTGACCAGCCTCTCGGGCTGATTAAAGCGGCAATGGCCAGCCTTTGTCAGATAGTTTCAGCTACACTTCTCCATTCAAAATCCCCAACATCCATTAGCTTGGAGAATGATGTTCATCATCTCAAAAGATTCCCAAAACCAATTCAGAAACAAAAGTAAAAATAAACTACTCAGTCTCCAGTTTCTCATTTTAGTAGTTTGACTGTCTAAACTAGGGCCTCCTAGGTTAAAAACCACACCTCTTACACCCTGCATACACACATAATTTCTTTAGTGCTCACTGTTGTCAGCTTTTCACTCTGAGACTGATACTCTCAGTACTAGGCAATACTTAAAAGTAAGCAGCCACAGGAAATTTAACAGTTATGGCCTTCCTGAGAGGGAAGGGAATGGAAAATAAACAAACAAACAAACCTCAACCTCTCTCCCCTTAAAAGAAGTCTTCTCAATAACTCCAAAGATGAAATAGCTGAGGGTGGAAAAAAAACAACAACTTCAGGGCAGGGAAACAGCTCAACTGTTTTAACGCAACTCATTACTGGCCCTTAAAAAAGAATGATGGCACGTACACAGTCATTTATCAAAACCAACTGCCAGACATTGGGAGAGAAGCCAATCTATGTATAGCCCTAATTTAGCTATTTGCATATTAAAACAAAAAAACATTAGAGGGTTGGACACTGAATGGAAACCAGCCATCCTCACCCAGAGCACTGTATGTTGTTCAGTGTCTGGAGGAGTCCTGTGGTATCCAGTCCACAAACCCAGCAGTGTTTAAGCAGGTGCTCCTGGTTAAGCACGGTAACAGTTGGTAATCACACCTATCATTAATACCTGTGGATAAGCCTTTATACATTAAAAGCTATATACAAGTATTAACCAGTCTAGCTGAAGATTTGAGAGGTAAAGCTTTTTAGGAATACATACACCTTGTTTTTTTGCAGGCACATATGAACATGTGATGTCAGTGCTTGGAGCCAGCTGAAAACAACAGTGCTGTGGAGTGCTGCTCAAAACAACAGGACAAGCAAAAGTGCTGTGTCTGTGGTGACAGCACCATGGGCTCCTGGTTCCCAGCTGGCTGCAAGAACAGGCACAGTGAACTCGAGTCTAAAGCACAGACACAGGTGACACCTATCTACAAAAGACAATGCAAACATACCTTTTGTTGTCCTAGTTGCAAGAAAAGAAACAGGAAAAACAGTTAGCAAATTTAATCTAAAGAAAAAACCAAAAAACTATAAAAAAGTCCCATCGAAGTGCAGTCTTTGTTAAGGTGTGTGTTGCTGTTGTAGTACATTGTAACTGATGTAGGCTGTCACGCAGAAGGAAGTAGCAAATATCCCCATGTGTCAGCTTTTAGAGTCATGTGGTATCACCATTACAACCTTACCTTCCCAGCTCTTCACCAATTTCATAAACGTCCTCCACCTTCTGTTGCTTGAAGAAAGCCATACTTGGCCTTTCATTGATGCTCAAGGATGACGCAACTAGAATATTAATGAAGAATGACATTCATTACATCTTGCAAGAGGCTAAGCCTCAGTAATACACATTTGTGGTACAGGCACTTTGGAGCCATTGCAGCTCATTCATGGCCAAAGTTACCACTGATCAATCAAAATAACTAATTCAGCAGTCTCAGCCAAATAGTGAGGGTTCAAATCTGGAAAAAGATGAGCACCTTTAAGTGAAGGAGATTCTTGGCCACCACTGACCTACCCAAGAACATACCTAACCAGAAGTACAGAACACACCAAGAAACACAAACATGACGAAAGGAAAATTAATTAATAATTTGACAAAGTTACGGACAATAAAGCCTCCACACTACACTAAGAGAGTCAGCATGAGAATTAGCATTACAGACTGCCTCAGACAGATCCTGAGCCAGGGAGACCAGGAGGCAGAGCTTCCTTTTTCTCAGGTCAGGCAGTGCTCCTGAAGTACACAGGCAGGATAGCATACAGACGTTTGAACTGCTTCTGGGAAAAAGTGCTATGATTCCCTCTCCAGAGCTTTCAGCACATCTTCCATCATGTACAGTAGATGTTTCAAATGAGAACACCAGCAGCATCTGCTGCAGGTGTTACTTCGTGTAACTGTGCAGTTTGTTTCCTGAACACAATCTTGTAAGCTGATAATCTCTGTGAGCTCTGAAAATACAAGCTTCACACTGGTGTGCTGGAGCATCTGTGCAATATGCTGGGTTGCTTCTGGATGAGGAGAAGATGAGAACTCACATTATTCCTTGAGATACACCTCCACAGCAATGTATGTTATGGTAACAGAACAGACTTGAACAGAATAATTGGCCAGTCAGGTCATCACCTATTTGTTGTTCCCTGTGGAGATGAACACTGGCACTACGCCCAACGGCACCAATATCAACTGTTTAGATCAGAACATGTAAAATAGCTGTAAGGCTTCTAGCACCACAATAAAATCTAACTACATTGAGACAAACAGTTGTTCTCACACATCTCTACGCTCAACACCGTATCTTGTCAATGTAATGTGCTTTGCTTTATGAATCCCAGATGCTGCTTCATTCAGATGCACTGGGGACTTCCAAGTTCCGTATCTCTATACAGCTCCTGCATATTTTTAAATTGCAGTCACTGGCCTCTGACTGGTGCGTATTGTGAAGCATATTTCACAAGCATACAAAGCTCTATTTTGATCCTTTAGAAATAAGTTCAATTCAGTGCTGCAAGAAGATTCAGCAGATCTATGAAACAGGACTAAGTATCAAAGAGTAATTGCAGTATTTGTGTCAAACTGAAAGGCACACAAATTGAAGATTTTTCTCCACCAAAAGTAAGGTATCGTATGCAGAAACAGCATTGTAAAAATCTAACAAATCCTCAATACACATCCAAGCTGTCATCATTAACTCACCTAAGAAAAAAGACTGGTTGCTTCGTTTGCCCCAGCCCTTCTTACAAACCACCGGTTTCTAATACATGGGTGGCATATTGAGTATCAATGCCTTTCCAAATACACTCCTCCTATTATTTCAAAGGAACAGAAAGTCTCCTAGCACTTCTACATAAATATATTTTAGTTGATGTTAGCAAAACGTACTCTTTTAGGAGAAAAGTTCTTTGATTGCTTTATGTCAAGCAGAAAGACTACTACATCAACACTTACAGCCACAGCTTCACCACTGTCAGATGATGACTAGTACATCAGACACTATGCTCTCTGAAGGTGCATATCTGCACACCTCTGGGGTGACAGGCATGCTGTGGTGTGACATGACTGACGTGCACCTGGCACATGACCCAAACACACCCATTTCTGCCCCATGCCAGAAGAGACCACTTCATGCCACACTTGCAGGCACCTCAGCAGAGGAGAGGGAGCTGCAAGGCATGCTCTCAAGAGTAGCATTGCTGGAGGTCTGCACTTGTACATGGAATGGCTCAAGGGCTCTGAGGCCGCTGAACTTCTATTAGCAAACCTGCTCAAACCCCAGTTTCAAAGCTCTGTAATGGAGACAAATGTGCCTCCCTTGCCCTCCAGTGTAACAGTGCTTAGATCTCTCTTGTTAGGCTACCCAAGGCAAATGAGAGAAACCACATAGGTTGTGACACTGAAGCCCAGGCTAACCACCACACTATTAAAATGCACTGTAGAAACCAACACTTGCATTGGTGAGAATGATGCACTGCAATGTGTGTTATTATTTTTCCACTTTCTATCCTGGCTTTGTCGATATTTTCATAGTTTTTCAAGGTGAAGCCAGGTGAACTGTTCTGTTAACTCTGTTGCTCAATAATTTCCTTCCCAAAATCATGTTCATGCCTGGGACGAAAATGTCTATTTTACTTCTCAATGAAAATAAGCAACTCAAATTTCATTTTGTAAGCAAATTACAAAGTGATTTATACAAAGTGAAGAATACTTGAAGTATTCCTCAAGTAGCCTTTCATAATCTCACTGAAAGATCACTGACCTGATCTCTGACTATTGCTCAGAGCTTGAAACTACAGTCAATAAATGCTTGAGCCATATTTACAAGAACGAGGACATCTCTGAGCTATTTGCTCCTTACTAAGTTTATATAATATTCCTTGCTATTGTTCAAAGCAGAATTTTCTGGTGTTGTCTGCATTCAGCCTTCACAGATTTCAAAAATGCAAGCAAAGGACAAAGCCAAGCCTTGCTGAAAACCCCAAACTTTTCGCTTGCCCTGAATTGCAAAATTACATTCTGAGCACATGCAAAAGTCAAGTACAGGAAAATGCCCAGTTAATAAGAGATGCTGCTGAGACTTGCCCAAAGATTGTAAATCCCTCAAGCTGACTACTCCCTTCATCAGAATCCAAGGTACATGGTTATAAGCAACATTAAATCAAACATACCTAAAAAGTGATTGTTTTAAGAAAGAGTTCTTTGCCATTTAGAAGAGCAAGTTATAAAGATTGCTTTGAGAGCGGGGAACCCACCCAAAATCCATCTGTGAACACAATCACTTAATGTTTGATTGAGAAGTTCACTCATTTCCCAGCATCCTCCAAAGAACACAGATGATTCTGCAGGGGCATAGAATCTATGCAAAAATAACCAGGAAATTCTCATCCCTTCTGCTGATCTCTCAACTTACACCCATTTCTGCAGAGGTCAAACCAGTAAGTTAAATGTCCCACGAAGGACCCATTCAAGCACAGAGCCTTGCTTTTGAAGGCTGAAGACAAAACTGTTGCACAGTGTTCAGATCCCTAGTGGTACCTCTGATGTGTTGGTGTTTCACATGTCTATCACTTCATGTTATGCTATCCTGCCTTCCACAGATATCTCTCCGTGGCTTTCACCCAACAATCACACTTAGCAAATGCCCAAAATAGATCATAGACTTGATGATCCAAAGCAACTGTCATTGGCACAGCACAAGGGGGTAAGCCAACAAAAGATAACCTCCACACACTTAAAATTCATCTGAAATAGAAGTGCCATTCACAAGCATGAATGTTACCCTTCTCAGACAATATACCTTCACCTTAGGAAACTAAGGTGATTTCACTTTCAAAGATTTCTTACACAGCAAGGTTTTTGTTGGACACCATTTACAAGTACAGAGCACAAGAACATCAAAGCAGGAAGGAGAGCAGTAATTTTTTTTCTAGTCAGGTGGCGATTTTTCTTACGGTAGCCAGTGAAGCCAGGCAGAATTAGAGATGGACAGACATCCATTTATCTTCGACTCAGACAAAAAAGTTGTTCAGGATCTGAGCAAAGAGCAACAACCAACTTTTTTTCCTGATACACACCTTATGCTAACACTTCAGGGGCATGTGCCCAAACAATACCACAATCCAGTGAGTCAGGGCCATTCCCATCACTTAGGATCTGCACCAGAATTCATTAAACCCAGGGCGATGAAGGTATCTGCTTCAGTGAGTTTTGAATCACACCAGAGCTTAATTGCTCCAAGGTAAGCTCAGCAGAGGAGCTTCTGCGTCGTTTCACAGAACATGCCATGTCTATTTCTCAGCCATCCCACACTGGGACGGTGCTGCCTCATCCAGCCTCCCTCCCCTCCCCTCTTTGCTCTAGGATTCCTCGCAGTGAGCATTTTCATATGAAGGTCAGCTTCTACTCAGCATTTATATTACTGTATTTCCATAATGATACTCTGTAGTATAGTATAGTGCAGTATATACAGTTTAGTATAAAAACGTAATACTTCACCTTTTATTGCTGTATCCAGCTCTCCTTAACACAGGCCAAATACCACAAGGCACTAAAGTATTGCTTATCCTGTGTGATTTTACTACGAACATGGAGCAAACCTGTAGCAAACCCAGAAACAGGATACAGGCTCTGAGATGGCAGTTTCAGGCACCATCCTGTCTCATCTCTTCACATTCTTCCTAAACTCTGCCCTACCATCAAATAGAGTCATATTTACCCTAAGAAATCAGTTTCCCACTGTGATCTAAGACATATATTTACACACACATACTTTGCATCAGTACAATCCCTGGATAAAGACATTCTTATTGCACTAGAGAAAGGCCTTCTTAGTGCAGCTTGTGCTGTATGTAAGGGACATCAATCTACAGAAACTCACTTTTCTGCAGGGAGTGACAGAATCCCTCTCAAGAGGAGCAGAAGAAAGTAAGTTCTATTTCTCTCCTCTAATGAAATTTTCCCGGCACAGGTAAGTTATTAGCCCGCCATTACCAAATTATGTGACAATCAGTGACTGGTTTATACATTTCAAACCCATGATAAATGTCCAGCCACCAGTGAACAAGAGGAGAATACAGAAATCAGAGGTGAGAACAAAACTGTTGGAGCTCTTCCTTTGCCAACAGCCTTGCATTTTTTTCCTTAGGGTTTCTTCTGTCCTAAGGAAACCAGTTTCAAGTAACTGAGATAACAGCTGAATAATCTGACTTTCTCAAGTACACCTGACACGAGCTGAATCATTAAACCCTTCGCTAAACTCAAGAGCATTCCCTGTGGCATGCTTTTATATTACAAAACATAAGTTACACTAAACCAAAATCCCAAATCCATTATAACAGATCAAAGTAAAAACTTCCCATATGAACTGTTTTGTAATACTGAAAAATGACCAAAACCAATTTAGAATCAAAACCAGACTGTTTTAAATTAACGGTCTAGAAAAAACAAACAAACAAACAAACACAACAACAACAAAACCCCTAAACCCATTAAACAAATTAAAGTTGTATTGTCTTCTAGTTTTGGTGTTTTATGCTAAAACTAAATAGATTTTTATAAGCATTAAATAATTTCCTTCTTTCACTTTCATTCCTTTTTTCATCTTTCTTTCTTTCTCTTTTATCCCACAAAAGACTAAGCAATTCCAACAGCAAAAAAAACCCCAAACAACCCAAGTGGATTTTACCCTCTGCTTTCAAATAAGCGTAGCAGAGCTAAAAAGTTCTATTAATTTTAGCAAACCCTTATTTTCACTGAATCATTTTCAGAAAACAAAAGCAGCGTAAAAATTTTTCTGCCAGGAAATTGAGGCAACTATTACTACCTGTGTGTCTATTAAAAAAACAAAACACCTCAGCATCTGAGCAATTCAGCCCCATTATAGAATCACTGCTCCTGCCACTAACTCTCAAGGGCTCCCTTTCTGACCTCCCAAATTTACCCTGCAGTAATTTCACGTGTGGTGGATGACCCAAGACTCTATTTCTAAGCCTCCACTTCAAGCACACGTACCAACCACATTGTGTTTGCAGCTAATTCCAGCTCCCCACCAAGGCCAGGGATCCCAAAGCCCGGTGTGTCTGAGCGATGAGCTGGGTGGGAACACAGCCTGGACACTCGGGGCGCAGGGGAAGCCCTCAATGCCAGGCACGCGGGCATGGCATGGGCAGAGCCCTGCTCCCCATCCCTGAGGCGCCTTCAAGGATTACTGCTACACATAACTCACATCACTGCCGAAAGCCAAGGGAGACCTCGCCTCTGCGACCCGTGTTTCTTGCATAAGCAATTGAAAGGCACAGGAAAGTCTGAAACCAGCTGATGCTTCAAAAAAGGGTCAGAACTGAGCTTTCCCCTCACGCATTAAGCAGGTGAGCACTGCGATCTTGGTCCTTTTGCAGCTGGTGACTGATCAGCTAAAGCAGGAGCAATTGCCACATATTTTCACCCTCTAACTCACATCTTCCTTCTTGACTCTCCTCCACAAGGATGCAGCCCAGGCCAAACCAGTCCCCTCCACCGTGCTATGTTGCTCCAGGACCCCTGGCTCACTGGCCAGAGGAACAGGTGTAAAGAAAGCCAAGTGAAGCTGTTTGAGGGAAAACGCAGGAAGAAACTTGCGGATAAACGACGGAAGCTGCATAGCATTCGCTGAAAGCGATCAGCAAGCTGAGCCTGAATCCCGGACCAACCGTCCACGATGGCCTCGGACAGGAACAGGGCCAGACTGAGCGGCGTGTAACACCACGACACTTGTGGAACCGCTGCATTTCCCGGCTCCTGTGGGACCTGCTCGGGGATAAAGGACAGCTGCTCGAGGCGGAGGTGCTGCGGGGAGCTGCGGGCACACACAGACCAGCGCAGACACCGTGGAACCAGAGAGGCAACGCACCCCGCCGGAGGGACCGCAGCTGCCCTGCCAGAGGGGCTGCACAGCCGCGGCACCTCAGCCCCTACAGCGCGGCACAGGCAGGACACGGACCGGGAGCGCCGTGAAGGGCGACTCAGCGTACGGGACGGACCCAGAGGAACACGGAGAGGGGAGGCGCGGCCGGCTGAGGGGGCAGCGCCCACTTACCGCGTCGCTCGGGGTCCCTGAACGCGCAGGGTCTGGCAGGGCCGGGTGGCGGAGCCGCGGCGCCCCGCCCCGGGCTCGGAGGGAGGCTGAGGGAGGCGCCTGGCTCCGCGCTCCGCCCAGGGCAGCCCCGTGAGGAGAGCGCGGAGCGGGGGTCGGGCTGGCCGCTGTCTGCAGGGGGGCGTGCGGCCGCTGCGGACTCCGGGACACCCAGTACCACCCCCACTGTGCCAGCCCTGCACTGCCCCTGACAGGATGCAGATACCTGAAGCTGGGCAAGTCCAAAGCCTTCCAGACCAACACAGCTCAGCCTGGGTGACTGGGAAACATCTCAGATGTAGTATCCTATTTCCTTGCTTTAGTAGATACAGGATATGTGAAAGCAATACCAAGAAAATAAGACTGAGGAGGCAAATCCAATGGAGAGGCACTTAAGTTGTATAAGCCTCGTTTCTGTATTCTACACAAGCCGAAACACAAGCTTAGATTGGTTACTGCGTAGTCTAAAACTCACCAGGACCCAGTGAAATTGCCCGTTGTTTCAAGAAACCACCGCGACAAAGAACAGCACAGGTTCCCAGAGGGTTCCCAGAACTCAGAATGCAGCTCAAGCTGCATTCACATGCACTCCTGTAACAAACCTCTGCCATCCTGCTTCCCAAGCTGCCGTAGCCCAAGTGTTGGCTTCCAACAATGATATCCTTCATCTCTTCACTCTCCTATCATAAAGACATCCCCAAAACTTGTAAAACTAGATTTTGTCTGGCTTTATTTGGCACACAGTAATTCCAGTAAACACTCTTAGGTCTCCTTGCATTTCTTCGGGGCAAGTTAATATCCATCATTTGCTAATGAGGTATGATGTGGGATTGTTCACACCTTCAAAATAAATAACAAGTGCCAGGTTGCCTTCACTTCCAATCCTCTATGTGATTACGGTAACACAATGTTAATGGCAAATTATCATACTTAAATAAGCAGGATGTTTTCCTTTGCAGTAAGGTATGAAGATAGATAAATTGAAGAGTGATTTTATTCTAGGCAAGTACCTTAAGGGCAGTGTTTTTTATTACCATCACAATTAAAAAGAAACCTGGCTTGTCCCAAGTCAAGAGGACTGAACTGTGCCAGCCTCCTTTAGAAGGGACAACGTAGGAAACCCATACCTTATGTTCCAAACGGGGAGTCCCAGAATTAAAGACCAGAAAAACACCACCTGCATTTCTTTAAACAGGCAAATAGGTTATTCCACAGTTTAATCACCAATCACAGTACCTGAAGACATCACTGATTCCATTCATCCATTCAAACCTGACATCTTAGGGGCAACTCACTGCACAACTGGTTTGTACACACCAAAGGTATGTTGCATTTGAGAGACAAAGGCAGGATGCAGCAGCTCAGGACTGGGGGAATCTTAGTTGGCCAAAGTCATCTTAATTTACCAGGCATATTCTAGTATTGAATGTTTTAATTACTGGAGATATATATTTTTAATAATTGTGTTTCTTAAAATCACATTCAGTATCTGAGTTTTGCTTTCTAGTCTCATGCTCTGAAAACCTGGGACTACAGGTGGGCATCCTTGAACTGTAGACAAATGTGGCTTTCACAGCAGATCATCACACTCTGCTAACTTCTAATTGAACCTTTTACCTTATTTTCCAGGGGGAAGTTTCCAAGGCAGAGCACACCCTTCCTTTGCATTATCTGAGGAAACATACTTCATGTGTGGGAATTCCTAAAGCTTCAGCACTACATGGATTCTGCTGTCTGATGAGGTCAAGGAGCTGCAGATAAGGAAGCCATGTTTAGCACTTCTGAAAATCCCAGAGAAGGAACACCTGATACCTTGTAATACCAGCAGATTCAGCGTGTTCTCCGTATTTCTGAGGCACCCAGAGCACAGTGAGACTCTGCAGGTATTTGGTCTCAGTTCAGAGTAGGCCAGCTGTGTTTATCCTAAGTTATGCATTTCTTAGGAACCAGGTTTTTAACATACATCAGCCACACTCACATCCTTATTGCAACCCCACTGAGACCAGATGCTTCAAGCTTAGTCCTGAGGAGCAAATGGGAGTCTCAGCTGTTCTTTACAGGCCCCAGCAGCTGCTTAGGGTAACACAACCTACTCAAGCTAATATGCCAAGTATCCAAGTGAGGACATTGCTCCCCATGCACTTTCTTCCCAGAATTTTCTGTTTATCTCTCTGACTTCAAATTTTCAGTATACAGGACACAAGGTCCTTAGGCCATAGTTGTGTTCTGCCTCAACTGCTGATCTCTATCCTGTTTTGTAACCCCTTTGAACAGATTTCCAGCTGTGCCAATATCTACTCCTGTAACAGCTTGCCATTCTGTAGCAGAGCCAGAGGACAAGACCTGTACACTATTCACCTCTGCTACTAAAGATATGCTTGGATATGCAATTACAATCGTGTCCTTATTTTTTTCCTCCCTTACATTTACCTATTAAGTTATATATCTGAAGTAGCTGAGATATTCAAACCTCTTTAAGGGAATCAAGCAATTCCAAAATGCAAAACTCATATCTGAAAGACAGATATTGAGACTTGATTTCCAAATTAATTGAGTACTTGGTTAAATTTTCAGAACAGCTAAAATTATTTGACTACAAAAGACTGCGTCAGAACAGCAGTACCAAGCCTCCTCAAGAAGCTTTTGGGGTGTCAGGAGATATTATACAAATATCTCAGAAAGAATATCTCCCAGAAAGTGTGTGAACTCAGAAAATTCCTATGAATGCTCACACAAATTTTGTCTCCCTCCCCGCTCTTCTCCCAAGAAACGAAGGACACCAATGACAAGTTTACCCAGTCAGCATCACCTGCATGCAACATGTCTATGGTTCACATCTTCATGCTTCAAAGCCAAATTTACATGGATGTTCCTTTACAGAGATTCTCTCACACCCCATTATCAGAAAAAATTACAAGCACTACCACTGGCTTGTTCTGATGACACCTGCAGATATTTCCATCTGTTATGGAAAAAAAAAAAAAAAGAACCAGAGCAATCTATAAAGTAATAAACAATTTATTTTTTCTTTATATCAATCTTTATGAAGATAACATCACTTACGTTTGTGATTCAAATGTCTTGTACCGCATATTGCTGATTTTTAACATGGCACTTAAGGGAACAGTCACTTAAATTTGACAGAGTTGTATGTTCAGATACGTAACTGAGAAATGACAAATTGATTAATTTAATGAAATTGTGTAGCTGTTTAAGACCATTCATTAATTTCTGATGTTTTATAAGGAAGAAAAAAAATCTTTCCCTTTCTGCTGAAATATCTTCCCATGTTTACAAACACTGAGGGGAAGGGGAGAATCTCTCACAGAAGACACCAAAAGGGCAACAGAAAAATCCTTTTTATTGATTACATAGCTGGTAAAAAGAACAACACCAAACAATGTGATAACACTGGATGATAACACTGCCTGTACACATGTACAGGTCAAGCTGAAATACTGTGCAGTTCTAATAACTAGAGGTGTAGTGCACCAATTTTTTGGCTATTTAACAGAAGATAATAGACCCTTTTAAACAACTAATGAAAAGTTTCACCAGGAAGCCATGCACACATGAATAGAGATGGAGGAATATTCTGCACAATGCAACTTAGCAGTCTGGGTTACATCACAGATTCTGGGAACCACGTGTGAGGAACTCTTTGCACATTATGTGCATGGCCTTGAAGTTAAAATATTGTCTTGGCAGTTGTTATGTGCATGAACAGGTCAATTGGTCACTATCTGCCTGGCATGAATGGTAAACCTCATGCACTACTTCAGCAGTTGATGCACAAACACAAACTCTTGGGCTCCTTGCAGTTCAGCTTTGGCAGGCCACTGAGGCACACTGCATTTTGGCCTGGTTTCATCAGGTCTAAATACTGCCTGTGTATCCTGCATGTCCCTCATGAGTTACTACTCTCCAAGGTAGCCAGATTCAAGCACCACTAGAAAACTAAGTCACACAACAACATTTGCAACAGCAAGCAAGGCAGGCTCCCCTGATGATACTTCCTGCTATATGCATCTTATTTTTGTTCCACAGAGACTTCTAGTGGCCAGAAGTGAGAAACCTCTGCAATTTTTTGACCTTTTAGCTCATCACTAAATCAGTAACAAGGCGTAACAAAATGAAGCCAACAGCTTGCTGGGAACTTGAGCATAACAGCATCGACTCCTTTCATATCTGCAAGCTGACAGAATACCCAGAGACTACACAACCTGCACACGGTTCCAAACCTTCATGGGTAACAGTCACACTGTGGCAGAAGAAACACCTACTTCGTTTTACTGCACAACTGGAAACAACTTAATAGAATGAGACACAGCAACACACGCACACACAAACTGAACCATCAGCACAACTCTTAACAAAAATGGTCCTGTAATGTTGCAGGTTGTGTTTTGTCAGCTAAAGCACTTCCTGAGCTGTGGCCTTAAAGTTAGTTTTATCTTCACAACCCAAACACTTCAATGAAATCAATCTGAAAACATGTCCTGAAGTCATTGGACTAGTTCATAGTGAAGACTCAAAGCCAAAGAAACATGGATTGTAGGAATAGGGGAAGTACAAGTATCTGAATTCGTCACCTTACTATTTCACTTGTGGTCACTGAAAGGAAGATCTTCACCCTAAAAAAAACATTCATTTAACACTTGAAAACAACATTAAAACAAACATTCAAAAAGCCTACATCACATATTGATTTAGAGACCAGCTCTTTCAAAACCAAGGCAGCATAACTAGAAAATTAGAAAACCTGGTCCCATTGTTGTATTCAAATACTGATTGTAAGTAGGAAAAGAATACAGTACATGCAATAACATCAAAACCCTGCCCACCAGTATATAACCAAAAGTAACTAGGGAATTAGCAAAAATCCCCAGCTACTGCCTACCACAGATAATTTAGGGGACATTTTAGAAGACTAGTAACATATAAATCGAGATGATGACACCCTAAGTCCCTCATCGGCAAGGATTTGCTGGCTAGGTAAAAATTATGTGTCATACTGGAAGCATAAATTTTATATCAAAAGTAGTCCTCTAAGTTACAACTTCACCTCTGATTAAATAGTTCCCTTTCATATAAACTAACTTACAATATGCTTACTTGGAGAAGGCTACATTATCTAAAATAAATTTTTTTAAAAAGTGCTGTGAAACAGAAGCAGGATTTCTCTCTGCACACATGAAGCTGACTAAAAGGATTACACAATTATACCCAATGAAGTACTGCTTCTAGAAAACCGAAACAAAACACATAAAATACAAGCTTGATGCACTTGACTCTTCCTGATGATTAGTTTTGGTTTTTGCCAATTCACCACTTCCCCAGAGCCCAGTGATTTGCTGCCTAGTATTTGAATCCTAGTTTTATCATGACACATTTTAGTCAATCCAACACTCTGAAGATCCAACTGTTCAAGAAAAAAACATTGCAAAAGTCCAGAGAAGAGCCAGCAAGAAAGAAACCCTCCTTCTCCCCAGAAGCATTTACAAGCACTGCTAGTCACTGTGGTTCCCAGTCACACTTCCATAGCAGAAACACTACAGCTCAACAGCCCACACGATGCTCCTTACAGCTGTCTTGCAGGAAGTGCATCCAACACTCACAGTAAAGCTGAATACATTAGGAGAATATTGCATTTTTCTGTTGGAAAAGGATCTTCAGTTCCCGTGTGCATGCTGTGACCTTTAGGTTCCTTTGATTGATTGGTAAACACTTGTTTTATGAGCCTAGTCCCTACCACTATCGTACAATAGTTCTTACAATCATGGATAAAGAATTCTGTGTTTCTTCTTAAAGAGTAAGGCTTCATCTTAGGTCCTAAAGAGGAAGAATCATTAAAAGAAAATAAAAACAAAACAAAAACAACAACAACAAACCCTTTACAGAAACAAAAAACCATAACAAAACAAACCTTCAACAGATATGCAAAAAATAAGCTCCTAAAGCATGGCACTCCTGTGACAAACTCCATTCTTCCATAATATCTGGAGTTGGGTTGTGGCCTTTTTGAACCATTGCAATCAAAAAAGTGAATACAAGTAAAATTGATTAAAGAGAGTTTGATCTATAAAGCTCTTTGCATTAATGAGAATCTTTATAAACACAGCTGCCCTGAAAAGTAGAAATTATGTTTGCTGTCACTGTTTCAGTACACACTTGATAATCAGTGACAAAAATAGGTACTTATTTTACCTTTACTTTAGAGTACATATATGCAAGTGTTCTATTTGGTGACACTTCAGGAAAACACAAAAGAATCTTCATGCCATGCTTTTCTGGTTAGTGACCTCAAGAATGGCTAGATTGAGCCAACCTGAATCCAAGAAATACGATGTCCTCTCACATTGAGCCTGCTCTAGAAAAAACATGATTACATCAAAAAACCCCTAAACTCAGAACGACAATGAATGTAACAGAGCATGGACTTTTCTTATTGTTTCACATCCAGGCATTAATGGTGCACTGTGGGAAAACAACTGTCAATTCAGCTAAATTACTAAACTGAGACAGATATTAAGTGCTCTACAAATGATTCTGTGAACATAAATGTAAACAGAAGTGTTTGGCCTCCATACAAAGTAGTATTTCTGAAAGTGCTGGGATTTGGAAATCTGTCCTGCATATTTCCAAAAGCAACGAGTTTACATTCTGTTTGACAGGATTAATAAAGTGTTTTGGAGGTTAACTCACTTTGGTCATGATCCCAAAGAACAGTTTCTATTAAGCAGTTTCAGCTATCCTCCTCATCATCACTAATAAGATCTCTTTTTTCCACGCAGGTCTCTCGCTCGCGCAGGAAGTCCTCGCGAATGGCTTCCAGCTCGGTCAGCTCCAGCCGTACCTTCTCCAGGTGACAGGCCCTGCGGTTCCTGATCTGCCGTAAGGGAAAAGGGTTCAGGTCTCCAAAGGCAATAGCAGTCAGCTTCCTGCAAGATTACACAATGGCAGAAGACAATCATTCATATTTGATGGGCTTTTAAATCAAATTTAGACTTCATCTACATCAACTTTTATCATATGTCTCATATCTCTGGTCTCTTTCACACTTGATAGGTCTCAGGTGTTATCAATATTTCAAGAAATTTCTATAAAGCATTCAGGCTTCAGGTTATTTCAAGTGATAGTGTAATCAAACGCTCGAGAGGTCCCCAAGCCACCTGTAAACTCTGCTACAGAGATCACAGCCTTGAAACACTGAGCAGAAGACAGAAGCTTCCTTGGCTACACTGAATGCTTGGTCCATCCAGTTACCCATTACAGATTGGATAACTTCCTCCATAGAACCACTGCAGCTCCTTCAATCCCAAACCATTCAGCTCTCCAGTTAACCAAGACAACCTGACAATTAAAGACCAGATAAAGCCAGGGACAACGCAAACGCAGACAAGGATAATACAGGACATGGACAAGCCAAAGTTTCCACCACAGTGAGAATGCTCTGGGGTTCTGCTGGCTGGAGCACAGAGACCTCTCGGCCAGTGTCAAGCCAAACCCGTCAGAGAACACTGCAAAGTACCACAGAGGATCCAGCCCCCTTCCAGAGTCACACTGCATCATACCATCCTGCAGTCCTGTAAGAGCCTGAACAAGAGCTTCAGGACTCCAGGGGCTCTTATTAAAGCTCTCTTTATTGCATCTTGGGTCGTGGGTGCAGAGCCAGACCTAGAAGCTGTCAGCATCAGCTCTAGGTACACGTGGAGACCCCTTGGTCTTGGTTACAAAGCATTAGATATTTACTGAGTATCTTAATACATAACAACCAATCAGTACCAAACAGGATACTTTTACCATGAGCATATAGCCTACCACAGTCCTTACATTTCCATATTATGTTAGTAACTAGCCAATCACAAGAGTTAGTAGGTTACAATTTAAACTTAAGGATCTTCCACAGCTGGAGAACAGAGAAGCAACTTTAAACTCAATAAAAGGTATGTCTTATATTTGCCTAGATCATCCCTGAAACTCATTTACTTGGTAAAAACCATGTTCTGTTTTTAGACTGACAAACCTATCGTTCTCAATTATCTACCTTATTCTCACTTTTATCTTTTCAGTTATCCAGTAAACAGCTTAGCTCAATCTTTGCCCTCAGCAACATCTTTTTCTGTTCTATATATCAAAACTTGCTTTCATTTCTATTTCCTATTAAATTTCCATCTTCCCCAACACAGTCCCAGTAAACCCAGCAACTGGTCAGCCTAATCAGTCCAAAAAGACTGCACCCAACTACAACATTATTGCTGATCTACACCCAAAAAGATCTCATTGTTTACTAAGGAGAAAAAGGGAACTGGGATATTTATTTTATTTGAATTATCAGAAATCAATATTAAGAGAACTTCTTTAGACAGTTTATTTAATGGTAAGTTTGTATTTTTGAGTTATCAAGGAATGATTTCCTGCTACTTCTACACAGAACACATTCCAGCAGCTTCTCTACCTGTGCACAACATACCAGGGCTCTGTAGAAAAACCCAGCTATGATATCCTGTAACTAGAATATAATTGTGCATGTGTTTGTAGAGACCTTCCTCTTACTACAGAGTTTGAACTTAGAAGCTCTGTGCAGAATGATTTTAACCCATTTAGAACATCCATGAATTCTGTACAAGTAAATATTTCTGAGTTTTTCCTCTACAATGGCATCGTTTTTTGTCCATATGAAGAAAGACTCCATTCTAGGTGCCTTTGTACTGCTCAAACGATGATGTAAAACTTGCACAAACATGGGATAATAAGAAACCAGGGAGTTTGAATCCTGTCTTGTCAGTTCTAGCAGGCAAATCCATATTCCCTAGGTGGCACTGCACTGCTTCCACTCTTAAAGCCCCCAAAGGCAGAGACTTACAGATCAGCACAGAGCATATTTGTATTGCAAATATCTTTGATGTACTGAATTCTGTCCTCACTTGAACTCGCCATCTCCCAATAATCCCTAATTAGTTCATTTTGTTAAGACCAAATTCAGCCATTTTAGAAATCTTTAAAATAGGTTATTTCAGCACCAGAAGGTTTAGACAGGAGAATCAGGATATCGTTTCCATAAGTGGAAAAGGAATGGAAAGCCCAATCTTCCCCTCTGGTAAAGTATCAAAATTTTGTTCTAATTAGGTAAGAACAAAAAAAAATTTTTTTTTTCTCTCTGCATCAATCCCAGCAATGCCCTTCAAGCACAAGATTATTCAGCTTTAACTTCTCTCCAGTCAAAATTGAAACACAAGAAATAAAAATAATAAAGCTCTTGCAGTAGGAGTCAAAGTATAAGCCTAAATTTATGTGAAGTTTATTACATTAAAAACAAACACTTCAGATTTCAATATACAATTTTGCTCTAAATTGAAAATTGGTGAGCTGCAAAAGATGTACAAAACATTTTCAGACATTGAATCAATCCCAATATGACCTTCCTTTTTAAGATTAACATGCTGTTCTACAGGCTTGAAACCAAGAATCTAAAAGCACTAGACCCTCATTTACAAACTGTAAGCCCTATGCAAGGACTGAAGATCAGAAAAGTATCTAATTTGTATTTATTCTCTGCTTCCAGGTATATCTTAAAACCAGCTGGAACTATGTGGCAGGAGCCTGTGCATTAACCACACATAAGAGATCTAAGCCGTGGGGGACATGGCTCACATCTTGAATGCTTGAGCCAGGATGTATTTTTATTTATCATAAAACACTTTACTAACAGGCTGTATCTGCAATGCAGACAGAAATTTCACCTACAGTTGAAATTCTGACTTGTTGCTACCAGGATACAACACCTAAACAAGGTAATCTCCTTCACACACAAAAATTACCATCTGGTTTGTCTCTGCTAGATAAAAGTGCTCATAACAAATCCTAGCAGTTGGTTGCATCTCTAGTCATTTTATATCTGAATTAGGATCTAGATGAAAACAATACCGAAGCCACAGGACAGACATCTCCCATGGCCCACTGCAAGTCCTTCAGAGCCACCCCACTGTGAGTTACCCACCTGGCATCAAGGATGGTGCGTGTGAAATAGCGAAGGTACTTGAAAATAGACATTGAATCCTGCAGCTTTAAGATTTCCTCTTCTTTGTATTTAAACAGTGCCAGGGCAAATCGGAATATTACCTGACAAAAATGCATACAATATTTGGTACTTTGTAAGTACAGAATACACCGAGTCTCATTATCATCTTTATAAGAGCTCCTCATGCACAGGCTGCACTTGAGCCCTCTAATCACATCTCCTATCACCCTTCCCTGCCCCAGCCCCTATTTCCAAAAGCTGGAAAATGTTTTGAATGGTTATTTATGCACAGTTCCTCCCTTGTTTTTTTCCTAGCAGTCATTTGGAGTTTTCCACAACAACCTTCCTTTAACGCTGCACGCAGTAACAGCACAGTACTTTGTTACCACGTAACAAATGAACAAACTCGGCCCATTCAGCTCACCTTTGGACCCTCATAGAGGAAGGAGTCCCAGATTTTGAAAAGGATGTCACTAACCACACTGTCCACAAAAACCACAAGAAACCAGTTGAAAGTGATGAGAGTATAATCAACTTTATATTGTTCAAAATGAGCATGCAGTCGTGGAAGCTTCTCGCTCAACAAATCCTTAAACACTCGCTGATCAACCTAAAGAGATGACAAATAGGGTGTTATTCTTCCAGTTTTCCAGCACGTCATTCAGAGCAAGGCTGTTACCAATCTGTAAGTGCAAGTTTTTCCAGAGGTAACCAGGAAACCCAGGACTGCCTAGCTCACACTTCCAAGCTAGATCCACCCAAATCTACCCAGATCTACCTCACCGCACATTGGCCCTTGCCTGCTTCTAAATCCAGCCCCAGTCTCACAGGGCTGCTCACACACAGGTGGAGTGTTTCAGGAATGCTACAGTGGCTACTGCCCACAGCACTGCAAATGCATTCTCACCCCACCCTCCCCCAGAGCCTACCACCACCATGCCCCCAAATGTGAGGAAAGGAATGATAACAGAGCTCATGGTAGTGAAGCTATCAATGAGAAGGGGGGTTAAGGACTGCAGCTCCAAGCAGGACACTGAACAACTATCTCACTGTTAGAGTCCTTGTCCAAACAAGGGTCCTAGTGCCTAGAACCCATCCCTGTGAACTCCACTCCCATCCCCTTCCAAAGAGGCCTATCAGACAGTTGCAGAGGAAAGCTTTTGACTGGCTGCAGTGTACAGAATCGGGCTTTATCCCAACAGAGTGCATACCTGGGATCCCAGCAGTGTCTTAGTATAATAATCACGAGGCATGAAAACTTCCACTATTGTTACTAGACACCAAAAAGCATCTTCCTGTTCCAAGTACAGAAGTGCAATTGCTACCAACCTGAAAACAGGGTTTATTTGGAGGAGCAGATTATTATAGTATCCCAAACTATATTAAGAACCATAACAGTAAAATATTTGTTCCTGTTCAACAGAGATAAACGTATTAACAGCAGGCACTGAACAGCAAAACTTAATGAAGTTTAAAATGGGACAAAGCCATGCCTTCTCAGCCACACCAAGTATTTGTATTTGGCTAAACAACAAAACAGAGAAAGGCAAAAACTTGCTCTAAGAATTTCTTGGAGTGTTGGTGTTGCCAATTTTAAGAGCTCTCTGAACACAGAGTCTAGTTTAGAAAGGAGATGTTTATTCTAAGGGTGTTAGGTGGAGGCTTCCATGTTACTACTACTGCTACCACGACTGCCTCACCACCTCTACGACATTATTCACTGTTTCTACTCTACTGCTTTCTTCAGTGCTATTTCAAATAACAGAGCTGCTCTAAGTTCAAAAGCCTATCCAGTACACAAAATCGTGCACAAATGGACATCTATAGTATTACATCATGGGGATGAGACAGGGTGTGTAAGACCAATACATCAGCTTCAAGTAGCACCTTCTTTTACTACAGATCTCCACGCAGCAAAGCTCTTCTGACAAAGGCCAGCTGCAATGAATCAGAATTTTTTTTTTTCATTAACACAAGAATTCCCTTTAAATTCTGCAATTCTGATTGAAGACATCAGTGGAAAATGCTGAAATTCGTTGCCTTAACAACACAAAAAAAGCTTTACAGTATTTTTTCTGCTTGTTTTAAAAGAAGAAAAAACCTAACAAATTCTTGCACAAAAAGCAACACAATCCTCTACAACTGACATGAAGTCAATGTAAAACTACATTTAAGTAGCTCATTTCTCATGAGTTAATTCCAGTTCCAGTTTTGATGCCAAGTTGATTTTACAAAATTTATTATCCAGGTCAACCGCTTTTTTCACTGGTTTAAAAAATGTGATAGTTATCTGTTTATTATAAATTATGAGCATACAAACCATAATGCCAACTACTGTCTGAAGCCATGTTGCTATACATGTAATTTGAAAGGTTCACTAAGTGTTTCACTGCATAGTTATCACCCAGGATTAGCAAAATCTTACCTGTTGAGCCCTTGGCAATATCCTATATCAGGATTTCTCCAGGAAAATGCCAGCAGCACATTTCGCAGCTTCTGGATCCCTTCAGATGTTGGGGAGGAGTAATGTTTGTTGTTTGGCAAAGTCCTCAAGAGATCCAACTCAATCTGTTTAGATGCAGGATTTGGTTTTTCCAGAGCTTTTTGAAGCAAGGTTTGGAAGTAGCCAGGAATGGCGCTGTCCTTGAACTTTTTAATGTGGAGACTGACACACCACTTCCACATCTTGGAACGGTGTTCATGCGGAATTCCAGACCGAATAAGGTTCTTGAGTTCCACACAGCGCATCATCTCTCTATTCATTGTGCTGGCAAGATAGTTTTCCCATTTCACTCCTGTGGAGATCTCTCGATTTTCACTGAGTGAAAGCGATCTCAAGTCCAAAGCTCGTGATTTTGCTACTAGTTTCTCCTCATCATCATCCTCTGGGACAGTCTGAAAACCATATATATCATATTCACTGAAATGAAGAGGAAGAAATAAGGTTTTAAAAATATGTTCAGTAGCCCTGAAGCTCTCAAGTTTCCATGATAAAGTTACTTCAAAGCTGTTATAGATACATATCATAAAGTTGGCTTTTCGCAAATATAAAAATGAATGCTGTACGTATAATGTTAGAAGGCTTTACTGTATTAATATAGTTTATTTTATTTTCTGCTATTAACAGGGCTTATAAATGGTGGTGTGATAAATATATATATATTGTTAGGTTTAGCATAATATTAAAATAGAAACTATGTGATGTAAGATACTTTTTGTAACTAGCTCAAGGAATGATAAAGATTATCAAGAAATTCTTCACATTATCCTATCTGGATGGAGGTAACAGCAAACATCTGAACCCCAAAGGATGAATTTATTGTCTCCATTATTGGGGAATGTGAGACTTGGTGGAGCCACTGGAGGATTGATTTGCAGGATGGAATGGTTGGGGGGGGGGGGGCGCTGAAATTAAGCAAACTCGAGAGGAATGTTGGAATCATGTATGGGAATTTTTGAATATGCAATAAGCTGATGATTTAAGGAACAAGCCTTTGTTAGCAAATGGTGCTTTTTGGCTGTATGCCAAGCACCCCAGGCCGAGATCCTCTGCTTTATTTCTGTTCCCTGTCTTATTTTTTTTTATTAAACTTTAAAAAATTTACCAAGAAAGTGAATCTCGTTTTTCACAAAGCCACTCTCCATAGCTCTCAAGTTCTTATTAAACATTTTTCTGAAGTATATTCTTTATTTAACGATTACTTGCACAATTCCGTATACAAAACACTTGGTGGCCATGTTCCTATATATATTACTACACAAATTAAGCAATTTAACAACATGGTCGAGTTGGAATGCACCCATCTGCTCAGCAGCTCACCTTCAGTAACCGTAGGGCAATACCACCGTCTAAGGCTGCATTGTATCTCAATTAATGAATACATGTGTCAGTGAAACTTCCCAGTGTGAGCACTACCAAGACTCCCTGGCAGCCACACTCCCAACAGAGACTGTCACTGCTGGGGCCAAAGCCCTGGCGGTCCCTGCCCGACTCCTGCAGAGCCCACACTCACAGCCAGGAGGGCTTTCCTCACAGCTTCCACCCCAGGCTGCCCTTGGCAGAGTCTCAGTCCCCATAAAACACTTCATTCCAGGCGCACAAGCACACCTACAGCTGGTGCCACGAAGCACCATCAACAAAGGAATCCCTGGGCTTTTATCCCCTCACGGTCCAAGCCTTGGCAAGCCTCGCTCCTCCTCCTGAGTCCTGGCAGCGTCTCCCAGTGTCCCTCATCTGGCTGGTGCCACCAGGCTCGTGCCCTTTGTTATGTAAAGAATCGGCAGCTCATGGCCCCTTATCTTCCAGATGAGACCACCCAGAGCTCAATCTGCATCTCATCCTGCATCAGATGTACTCACCAACACAATGTATTTATACAGCTAAAAGGATTTCATGACCATTTCCTCATTAATAAAGGAAAATACAATAAATAACCCAAACCTGCAAATATATTCTCACTGTCTGTTTTCCAGGGTTACAACAGAGCCCACTGTTAGAGGCTGTTATAAGATGCCAAGACAAACATACATTTAATTTAATAGGAACAAACTACCTGACCAGGTGGGGTTTGAAAAATGCTTGTTCTGGTTGTTCACTAGGTTCTGCTTTCAAGGCATCTTCCAGTAACTGTGTGATGACCTCACGAGAAGGACTTTGATCCTCAGAACAAACAGGAGTTTTCATTTCTTGAAGCAAGATCAAGTATTTACTTTCAATCTGGCAGAGTTTGGCTTCTAAGCTGGTATACTGCAGAAAACAATATATATATTATAAATCTTCAGACATTTACTTTGTACTACTTTTAAAACCTGGCTGAATGCTATTCTATTGGTTTATGCTGCTTAGAAACATCTAAGTCAAGAACAACCAACTTAACTTTCCCATTTTTGTAACACCAGGAAACATAAGGCATTATAGTAGACCAGAAGTTTTCCACCACATGTATTTTTGCATATGGAAAATCTGAGCAAACCTTAATTATCACTGTATTGTATGAAATACCTTAAAAGAACAAAGGTTGCATTGTAGCAGCTTTAGTTTGTGCATGTTTGAAAAAGAATAACCTAAATGGCATCTGAGTTAGGTAATAGCATGTAAGAATTGGAAACGCACCTCTGTGCCAAAAACACATCATTTAAGCCTGGCCACTGAGTGCATGGCTTCCAAAAAACCAAAAGCAAAGCCTACCAAACCACAGCTACAGGTATCTAACCTTAGTTACAGGTGAGTGCATTTTCCTGAACCCCAAGCACTGGAAATCTTCATTATTTACCTGCAATATCTCTACACTCAAATTCACCCAGACAGAAATTACATTCACCATCCCACAGTCATCCGCCGTGCTCAGGAGGAAGCTCTACTCAGTAACCTATCAAATCCTTACACATCCTGTCACTGACCTTTAAAAAAAATCATTACAGCCTTAATTCTGAGGAAACAATGTTTTCAGACATGTACATGCCTTTGTTCATAAGTTAGCAAAACATTCCACTGGGTCACACAATTTTAAAGGCAATCACTTCTTTCAAGAATCCATTCAGAAAGCTTGGTCTGTAAGGACTGAGGGGGCTGGTTTTTTTTAAGCTATCATATTTAATAAATTTAAATTGTTCCATTTCCTGGGTATATTTCCAGCTAAACTATGGAAAACTGCTTTAGACATTACAAAGTGAGAACATGCTGACCTTTGCCTGCCATTCTCTCTCTCTTGCTTCTGCATTTCTTCGTAGAGCAGAAAGTTCCAAAATCTCCTTATTTAAAAATTTATTCTGGGTCTTATAACCCTGAAGATTGTCCTGTTGATAAAAAAAACCAAAAAACAAAGTTGATTATGCCTGTCAGATAAAGATCACCTTAGAGCATAGAAACAGCAGCTACTAATAGGACTTGTAATTAAAAATACCAGGCTCAAATCAATTATCTTGGACTGGTGTAAATGAAACACATATGCCAAATATGAGCACAGGGCAGTGCTGTGCCTCACCTACATCCCTCCCAGTACTCTACTGCCTGCTGCTGGCAGGGGAGAGGCAGGGACAACAAGAACAGGCACATGCAGGCTGAGCCCAGCCCACAGGCCACAACAACACAAAAAAGGGGGGATGAATACCCCTTGGGTTTTCCCTACCCTCACCAGCCCTCATTAAAAGTACAAGTTTCATGTCTGCCTCCACACAGAAAGATAAATCCTAAGCAACGAGCTTCCCTGCCTAATCCATTCTGGTCCTGGCTACAAACACGGAGCCTGTGGGATGAGCCTGGTACCCTCCCAGCAGCACAGGATGCTCACACTCCCCAGCGTCTACATGCTCTGTCTGCTTTCTGCCAAGACCACTGACTTCTAGTTTCAACCTGGTTTTGGAAAACTTACTAGGCTCACATATAAGAAAGAAAATTATGTATGCTTATGCATATTTTAAGTGACTTATTTACATTCCAATTCTTTGGAATGTTAATCAATTTGAAATACAACATTTATCCAAAGGCAAGGAAGCCTGCTTAGAGCAAAGTGGGTAACTTCAGTAACTCCATTAAGAACTTGTGACACATTCAGAGAGGTATGTTAAAGAATAAAAATAAAGCATTAGTAGGAGCTGTAGCAGCTTTAGTAAAACAGATTCTTATACTCCTCCCTCTTTTTTGTCTCCTCAGAGCTTCCCTTTGCTTTTCTACATGCTCTTTGTTGGCATACTTTTGACATTTAAAATCAAAAAAACAAAGCAAGCTTTCTGTGTGTTTTCCTCCATGCTTATATTTTTCTCTTACCCTTAATCCTTCCTGCTTCTTTGATTATTTCTCACATCCCATCTGCTCCACACCAATGCATAATTCACTGAAAGTAAAGCACCCTGCACTAGAGATGGCCCAAAGGAAGTTCTGGTTAGATTGTCACCTAACAGCTCGAAGTGGAGCTTTCAAGCTGAGAAAGCCTCCAATGGTGAGAGTTGTGGGGAACTGCTGTAGTCATCTCAAACAGTACAGACTAAAAAGTACTTTTACAGGGAGAAGAGATTCCCCTATGCCTCAAGAGAGAGACAGTGCTCTTACTTTTAGTCTGTCCAGTTCCTGTAGTTCCTTGTTAGAAGAGGTGGCTGTGGGGGAATTTATTGCTCCACTTTGAGAGGGTGTGCTGTCCTCACATTCACTGAGTTGACGAGAGAGTTTCATGATGACTTCATCTTTAGCTTGGATAGTTTCCATCAACATTCCCAGTCGTTCATTTAGTTCTCCAACTTTACACTTCAGATTTTTGACTTCCTGCTGGAGACTATCTTTTTCCAGATTTAACTTTTCAAGCTGATTGTTGAGGCCCAAAATCTGGCCATCTTTTTGGTGCAACAGCTCTAAGGTATCTTTGGGAACCCCCTCACAAAGACGGCTTGCAAAGTATTTATCATATTGGGAAGATCGGACTGTTTGCTGCAGAAGTCGAACAAGTTCCTGAAAATTAAAAAACAACGGCAAAAAAAGCCCGATGAAATTTTAAGTTTCTAAATTTTATAGCTAAGAAATCTAACATCAAACAAAATAAAGTTTTTGGAATGGGTTGAGACCTCATGCTGGTGTTTTAAAGAAAAAAGGGAATACTTTACAACATGATTTCTAGCAGGCTAACACCTTACAATGACTGGCCTACATAGATGGCTTCAGTGTCCTTCACTGAGCTAAGGATCCTGCCTGAAATGGCTACAGCAGGTTAAGGAAAAGGAGCAGACAGCTGAGGCCTAGCAGACCTTACTTGGAAGCTGAAAAAAGCCTTGCTTGCAAGCAGCCCTGTTGTAGGATGAATAGGAAGAGGCTTAAGCTCAAAAAGTTAACAGAAAAATGTTACAGAACGGAAAAAGCAAAGGTAACTAAGAGCTCTCTTGTCTAATGGAGGCAGAGAAATAAAAGGAGGTAAAAAACAAATGCTGCTTTGCCAAAACGGAAGTCTTTGAAAGGCTGTTTAGAAAATCTTGCCACAGAAATTACTAAGACACTGTTTTTCTTTTTCTTCTTATTAAAAAAGAAGCAGCTGTGAATGCAGTGTTGTACTAGACCAATGAGATTTCTCACAGCAGCAGGCTCAGAAGCTCAAATGTACTCCTAGAAGAGACAATGGTAAAATGAGTATAAATATGGGGCTCAGACTCATTCTTTGATTTCCCTTTGATCGCCTCACAAAAAGGAAAATACAAATAGCAGAAGTAGCAGCTCCACATAATATCTAAAACATCTTTCTTCTTAACATGAGTAGAAGTTCTTTTAGATAAAACCAAGGTATTGAATAAATTGGAGTTATGAGGGCACACAAGCCTGACCACCAGGTGACTGCAGCCCACATACACACATTATGGTTAAGCCTATCTTACAAAATGGCTCCTGAGGAGAGAAAGAAGCCAGGTCTATTTCCCACCCACTGCACTAGCACTGAAAGAATCAAAAGACAAAGAAAGAATCTGAAAGGAGAAGTTCCTCAGATATTTTATGTACATATGGAAAAAGAAGCTATGACTTTTAGCCAGGATCCTGGCAGACACTGAACAAGTGAATTTCAGAGAATAAGGAAGACAGATAAACCAATTCAATGAACAGTGTGCAAATGGAAGTTTCATTCAGGGATCTTATCTTCAACAGATGTAGAAGATGGTCCTTCTTGTTTCAAGACATTTTGTACACAAAGGTTTGCTTAGAACCATCCTTTTGTAACAACCAACCAGGTCTTAACGCAGTGAGATGGCCAGAAATGTTAAACTCACAATCGCCTGCCAGACCCATTTGTTTTTGTGCACTTTGCCTAAAGGTTTCATTACCTTTTGGCTCAAAAGATCTTTCTTTAGCTTCTCCAACTCTTCCTGCTGGCTTTGATACTTCAGCTGCAGTTCAGAGACTAGTCTGTTCCCATTGCCAGAACACCACTCTGTTGGGGAAGAGTCACTGCTGTTGCGGTTTTTGCTTGATCCGATCATATCTTTCAACGGGCGCCTTGCTTTGTGTGGAATGCGGCCAAAATCAAATGGAAAAGCTGAACTAGTCAGTCCTGCATAAAACAATTTCTTCTAGTTCGGTTCACTGAGTATAAAGGCATTTCAAAGCATTCAGATTTCCTTAAAAAATACACTCATTAACATTGGAGTTTGAGCAGCTTTCAAACCACTCAATACAACAGCGTTAAACATGTCTCATTTTCCAAGTTGCTTCCTTCAGTGGGGAAAAAAAGCTCAAAACCTTCTCTCCTCCCAAATAAAAGACTTGGCTCATAAATTAAAACTTTTCATATAAGACATGAAGAGAATTTAATAATTCATTACAGAAAATAAAAGGTATCCCTAACTACGGCAAAGTAAACTTTGCTTCAAATAACCAGAGCAAAATCATCTTTGATATCACAGCCTACTGCTCCTTAAGAGGATTCAATGTAGGGGTTCACCTCCACGTACAGGATGTTTTCTAACAGATCAAATCACTTGGATGTTATGTAAAGTGCTCTTAAAGAGATATAAGAATATCTTGACAAGGTTATGCCAGACACTGCTCAAATCTGAGAACCAGTTACAATACACAGATGAGCTATTGCTTCATGTCCATCCCTGCTTCTGCCCCATTTCAGAAGCAAGCCAATGTAACAGGTACACACACAGGGTCTAAATGCAATTCTGCTTCAGTGAGTGACACTCCAGTGAGTAATTACAAACATGAGCATTTCCCTTCGCCTTGTTACTTTGCAACTCGTGACAAAATGAACCAGTAGCAAGCTCAGGAAAGCCGAAATAGTGGATAACAAGGCTTTGTCTTTATTCTCTTGTATTTGAATGGCAGGCCATCCCAAACACATCATAAAGAATTGATCTTTTGAAAAACAATTTACAGCGCTGTGGATGTGGTTTGTGAAGAAAAAAATAAGCTTCTACTTATTTCCTAGAGAAAGACATAACACAGTACTCTATGCTAAACAAGGTGAGGCAATTGATCCCCTTCCTTCCTCCACTTCTACCTTTATTTCCTTCTGCCACGTGTTTCCTCTTCTCTTCCAGAGCCATTGAGTCCTCCAAGTCTTTTGGGGTTGGATCCAGCAGTTCCCACTCCTCAGTGGTATAAAATACACTCTTGCGATTTTCGTTACTTCCTTTTCTTAAGGAGGACATGGAATTTCTGTGAAAAAGGCAGCAGGAAAGAGTGACAAATCTCTCCATTTTGCATTCTTTTTATAAGGGGCTTTTCACAGTTCAAACAGTGCAAACTAAAAATAAGCTAAAAACACAGACAAAACCAATACCAAATAAAAGCTCAAAGAAAAGAAGGCATACGCTACCAGATAGCGCTTGCAATCAACAGTGCTACATTCCAAGAACAGACAAATTATTTTGCTTTAATGCCATGGTCTTTTGCATCCCCCTGTTTTAGCCTTGTTTTTGCAGTGGGCAAATTCAAAACAAAGTTAGGATTTACAAGTAGCATCTCTTTATTGATCTGCTGTAGTTTAGAATTTTAGGGTAACTGCCAAGCATTAAACTGAACAGCGTGCAGTCAAAAGACGTGTGTGTTATAGCTCCATACTGGGGATTAATGGAAAACTTGGGATCATCCAAGAGACCTGCTGCAGCTGAAATGCTGATGACAAGACTCCTTTGCAGTTTCTCTCCTCTACGGTGGAACACGGCCAACTATCTGCAAGAACACTTCAGGGATATCCTCTGAATTCCAGCCAGGTAATTCTATAGGAGAACAATACATTTCCCAGCAGGATGAGAATAGCTCACCCAGCTCCCCCACAGCCACCATGGAATGTCCACTCTTACATCCATGAGTATTAACACAGCTCAGTATTACAGAGCCTTTGTTCAACTACACAAGGACATTCCAAATCAACACATATGAACCAGTTTAATATTTTAGGTGTAAAACTGGAAATATATTTAGTATCTCAGCATTTTCCACACAGTCTGTGCAAGCTCACAATGATGCTTTCACTCAATCATCCACATTCTCTCTTCAAAACTTAAGCACAAAATAACCTATATTACACTTTCAAGATCATTTGATGATCCAAGCCAGTCTTTCAGTTTTGCAAGAGTTTTAATATCTTACCAACATGAACTCTAAACCAATCATCAAGCAGTGCACAGCTTTTATAATCTGATGAATTGATAAATATTTAAAATTTAAAAATAATCCTAATGGCTATTAACAAAATTATTTCAGCAATCAGTTTACAACCTTGGCAAAGACTTAGTTATGCTACAGATTTAATTTTCTTCCAGAAGGAATCACAATTCCTGTTGGGGGCAAGAGGCCTAATTTCTTTGTTCAGACATTCCACACAAATTAAGTAGATCAAATTGGGCAATGATGGGTGTATTTCCTGATGATGGATTGGGCACTCAGTATCAGTGAGTACCTTAGGAAGTGTCCCCTGGCATCTCTACATCTCTTCTCCAAATGGTGGCTGATCTCTTAGCAGGCAACACCAAACTGCCTGTTCTGCACTCACTCAGCCTCAACATTTAAAAGTCTGAACACCACCTTCTAAAGCTTGAAAAAACCACAAAGAACAAGTCAAGTGACTTCCAGAAAAGCTTATGTAAAGAATTCCTGTTAGGCCCTATGAAAAATCATATCTGATGCTGAGTTTTGTAAAGCTTTTGCACAGGTTTGTTCAGGGCACTCAAGCAGCACTTCTTCTTTGCTTTCTATTAGATTAAAATAAGATGAAAGATTAAATAGATAAATTTGAAAACAATATTTATTTTTCTAAGTACAATTGGACAACCTATGCAAGAGCCAATCGTATGATCTAATGAGTCTCTATTTTTAAATGTTTGGGGCTTAAGTCTTATTTTATGGTTATATAACTGGAGGTTACTATAATTCAGTATGTTTCCAAATCTATAGTCTGCTTAAATAAGTAGCTGAGAGCATGAAAATGAAAAAAAAAAAAATCAAGCCTAAATGTCTATATATATCAAATATTATTTCACAGTGTATTTTTAGAAGTAGAGAAGCATATTTCAACTTTAATTACTGTAAATATATACACTGCTTAACTCCAAGATATATTTTACTCCCCCTGCCCCCATTATTACATCACAACTGCTACCTAGGATGCAGATACAGCTATTATAGAAATACCTTCTGTCAGACACACTGTAAATGTGTTCAGGAGGAAGGAAAAGGCTTTGACTGAGACATCTACACACCTTAATGAAAATTAATAAATATAGAACAAAAACGTGCTCGCAGCAAGAGAGGAAACTCCGTGCAGTTTTAGACACACTTTGATCCATCCTCTAACCCTGAGGCTGTAACTAATCCCAATCCAGTAGGCCACTGGATAGGGCACAAGTACTGCAGAGGCTGTCAGATCATCCCGGTTGTGGTTTTGATGCGGGAGACAGGAACGCGACATCGCGCGCCAAGGCCCGCCGACATCGCGCACCAGGGGCCGTGTGCGGCAGCCCCTGTACTGAGTGCCCTCCTCACACGGGTCAGGAGGGACCCGTGGCCAATCCCTATTGGCCGCTCCCGCCGCCCGGGGCCCAGCCAATGGCGGCCGCTCCCGCCGCCCGGGGCCGAGGCCGGCTCCCAACAGTGCGCACTGGTCAAGTTATACAACTCAGGTACTTAGATAACTGGTTATGTTTTAGTTATAAGATTGGGATTAACTGTGAGGCCTTCGGGCGAGCTGTTGGCCACCGCAATAACCTGTCCCAAATGGCACAGGACTGCTGGAGAAGGAAGGAAAACAATCAACCACAACACTAGGAAAAAAAAAAACCCACAGCCAGAAAAAGAGTCAAAACCAACACCATCTGGCAACCTCCCAGATCTCTGTGCTAAACCAGAAAGCTTGAAAAGTGATCTGTTTAACTTGGCACTGCTGATAAAAATGAACATTTTCCTCCCAGCTCAAGCACGTGGTCTGGTTAACCAAAGCTACAGCTCTGCTTTGTGAACTGCTCTGTACTAGCACTGCAACATGCTTTAAGCAGAAGTGGAAAATCCATCTATGTGAGCAAAGCAAAGCACAAAATTCTTTAGAAAGAAAGCCAACAGGAGAGCTGAAAACCAATGGGATGGCTTTCCTTAAAGCAATTAATACTAAATAGTAAATTCATTATGAGTGAGCGATTTTGATGTTGTTCAGAAGGGGTCTCGCACATTTTTTCTCAGGAATTCAAACTACATCCACTTCAAATACATGCCCTGTGCTTTCATTTCTTTTAAGAAGAAAACAAAAAATAAGGATTTATATTGATTTGATTTTCATCACTAAAAATAGTTCCTATGCGCTAAGTACTATGACTACTACAATGCTGGGAATTGGCAGCTCCATGAAAAAGCAGCAGTGGCTGAGAATACAACTCAGCCTCAACAACTGCTGGGGATCAGAGAGCAAAGCCATCACTGGAAGTGCTGTACAAGACTTAAGTCTCCCCTTCAGATGTCAGTGATGCTATACCATAATGTACCCTTAGACCTTCAAACAGTAAATAGAGTAAAGAAATCGTTTACTTGAAGAGATACAACACAACAACACAAATGCACCCCATCACCTCCCATCATTCTAAGAAGCTTCACTGACCACATACCAATGCAGGAAATAGTCTTGGCCAGGAACCACCAATCTCACGGTAACTCTTTCTCCCAGGTTCCCAACTTACTTGATCTCAGTACTCCATTGTTTAAGTGAGTTGATGGCACTTGCTTGGACTGGTGCAGGCTGGGAAGCTGCTTGTTCCCCCACCAGGTCTGTAGGAGAAGTCTCCACAGCTAGAATATTTCTAGCTCTCTCTGCTGAAGCATTTTGACTTAGGATACTCAAATCTATATTAAAAGAAAAAGGAGGGGAAAAAAAAAAGAGAAAAAAATAAGCATAACCCTAAATAAGTAAAAGAACAGTGGCTATGTAAAGTCATATGCTGCTAAGTCTGCTAGTGACATTGTTCAGGTTTTGCTTTAAACAGCAACATAACTTTATAAACGTTCAGTTCAAATGAACCTTAAAAATAGCAAACTTCTCAGTGACACCTCACTGCAGCCACCCACTTTTGATAATAGGTAGGACCTTGTGATACTCACAAAGCATTATTTCAGGAGTGATTTACAACTTAGCCAATGAAAACTAAGTCCAGAACAATGTCACAAAAACACTGACCCAGCTTTCAGGGTGTGCTTCATCCTGTAAGTTATTCATCCTAAAAGCATGACACTACTGCTGCAAGTGAGTGAGCTTTACAGACCTGAGGCAGCCCTGTGCCAGCGCAGGCTGAGCACTGCCGGAGCCCAGAACGCCGGCACAGCTCTGCAGGACATCTGAGCCCTCCTGCACCAGTGAGGATTCCCGAATGCAGCTCCTCCTCAACCCATGCCAGACAAGTCTGCTGTGCACTGGAGGAAGTGGGGGGCCCACGGCCAGGCCATGCAGAGCTGCAGCACAGCCCTGCACACCCCACACGCGCCACGGTTCCCAACAGCTCGGCAGGAACCGGCCCGGCTCTGAGCCACGGCTCCAACACACCACCTGGCAACCACAGGCTGTACAACCCGCACTGCCTGTGCTCCCTGTGTTTCCATTAGCCTGGAGAGCTGCTTGCTCCCTCCAGTAGGCAGAGGGAGTAAAAAATCCAGAATACAGAACATCCTATGAATAACAAAACCATTAGAGAGAAGCATAAAGTGGTTTACAGCCTTCTACAAACTCTCTGAAAAGGCAAGTTAAACGAACCCAAATGCAGTTTTCAGATTCTTCTTGACATAATTCACAAAGTATTGAAGTGGATTAAAGATTTTTTGACAACACTCTCAGACTTGATTCAACATTTCTGTTAGAAAGTAACATATTGGATGGGCTCTGACTTAAATAAAATCCTAGGAAATTATGATGCCCTCTTATCACTGGTGAGTCTTTCAGCCTTTGCTCTGACAATTGCATGGCACCAGCAGCAAAGCCATCTTTAGGCAAACCATACCCTCCAATTGCTCAGCAGAGGGCTGCTTTTATCATGTATCAAAGATTAGAAGTAGAAAGAACATTCTGTGATAAAGAATATGAAGTACTACGGATCACTGACACTAGGAATCTCTCAAACCCTTGAAAAATGGTATCTGACACAGAAATGTATCATGTCATGTTTCAAATAGAGGTACAAGTTACACTGCCTTGATTTTTATGAACAGATGCTTCAGGGCCTTATCAGCCAAAGGGAATTCCAAGTTCTTTTGGACTGTGACTGAACTGAGCACAATTCAGCTTAGATAAAACTAAACATGAGATCATATTTACTGTCTAATGAAGAGGAACGATAATAAGTAGGTTTTAACTACAAAATAATACTTAAAAACAAAACCAAACCCAACCCAACTCAATGCCCACCCCCCCAGCACCCTGAAAAACCCAAATATCCCAAAAGAAAAAAAAACAAAACCAGCCCACAACACACAGACTAGACACTTATGGATACTCCAAGTCAGGGTGGAATACTAACATTCTGCTTTTACACTCACAGCTTGTTTCATCTTCTACCTGTCTGATTCTGCAAACTCCCTTTAGAGAATAGCCCTGGTAAAGGAATTGCTCAAAAGTTGAATTCCCAACAAACGCATTTCCCCTCCCAGACATGCCAATTGTCTGAATGTGGCACCCTGAGGTTGCTCACTGGACATTATCCCCTGCCCACACCAGCCAGGAGCTTGGTTAGAGGCATGGACTGCACAGCACACACAGCACAACAAACGAGGGTCATTGTTCATGCAACCTCCAAGTAAAAAAATTAAAATCTGGCTTTAGAACTTAGTTCAAAGCACAACAATCTTAAAAATGCATGGCAGTTCTGGGTTTGGACTGAAGACAGTTTCCCCATTTAAAACATTAGTGATAGCATCTGTACTCGAGCACTAGCAAAATAAACCAATTTCTACGCTCTGGTATAAAGCACATCACTGCATGCACATTCACTTCTTCCAAAAAAAAGAAGAAAAAGCCACAAGACACATATCTTAGTCATGAACAAGAAACCAGAGCCTTACAGAATCCCGTAACTCTAGAAGAAACTCTTGGAGTACTTGATTAAAAAGAAGGAACAACCATCAATCATTCTGGCTATTTGCATTATCCCCAAAAGGAATCCCTACTTAAGTACTTCAGCTGATGATAAGAGTCCTCACTGTGATTTGTCCTAGAAAATGAGATACTCTAGATGCAGCTCCAAATTCTACATAATGCAGTTTAACTGCAGGCTGCCCCTGAAAGGGACGGGCCGACATTCCTTGTTCTGGATATAACAACAATAGTAATTTAAATTTAAAAAAAAAAATCACATGAAGAGGTTCAGCTGGCTTATCCAAAAAACCCCCAATGACTTACAGAAAAATACCAGATCAGTGATGAAATGACTGGACGTGATGCAGAACAGGCATGAGGGAACAGCACCTGCACATGCTGCAGTGACAGAGGTTCATTTCACATTGTACCCAAGCTCTGAGGGAAGTAGCACAAACAAGAACAGATTATGTGGCCAAGTTACATATTAGAGTTGATGTGATCCAACACTCTGCTGCCAAGATGGCAAGCCTGTCTGCTGCTTTACTCTGCCTTCCTGTATTTAGTCACTGTGCCTTGTTCCCTCCTGTCCACCAGCTGTGCAATCACCTGATTGCACACTAAACATATTCCATTCATCAACCTAGTAGAAATGAAAAAAAGTCCTCCTTTCTGGCTAACATTTGAACTCAGCTACTCAGCACAGGGTAAAAGAGAGCCTGTGCAGCAGAGAACAAGAGGCTGAAGGCCAAAGCTTGTTCCCTTTTGCAACACTTTGATTTTTGCCACCAATACACATGCTCTGGAGCACATAGCTTGACAAGCTGCTACCCAGACTGGTTGCTGCCAAAAAAGGGGTCTCAAACCATCCCACTTGGCATTTCCAGCAATTCTCTTGGGCTAATCCTGCCACTCACCCAGCACTACAGAAAATCATTTTTGAAACTACACTGGCCAAAAATCTGATCTGGAGAAGAGGTTGATTGCTGCTGCCTGCAGACCCTGCACTAGCACTTGGCAGGGCCAGACCTGCACCAGCTCAAGGGAGAAGATGGGCTCTGCTTTCAGCAGGGGCTGCCTGCAGTGGCTGAAAGGCCCTGCTGAGGCTCCAGGAAACACACGTGAGGCCAGCTGTGCTGAGCAGGCAGCCACAAGCAGCACATTCTCTCAAACGCGAGCAGCAAAGTGGGTTAGAGGACAACACTGCAACAGGACCTGAACCTCAGGAGGGGACAAGGTGTGACAACAACAGCTCGACACTGCTCCCGCTGTAAACCCAGCGAAGTGACATCAACCAAATGTGACATCTGTTCATGAAACCTCAAGACCCAGCTTAAACCCAGGAGAGCCTCACTAAGGCCTAACTTGGCACAGAACTCGATTTCACTCAGTCTTACTTATGGATAACAGAAATCAGCAAAACATCCATTTCTGTAGGGACTGAGGAATAAAACAATTCACAAGTGCCTGTGCAATGTAGTAAAAAATGCAGATTAACTCTGCATAATGCACAGACATTTTTAGAACTCTGACACTAGCGTAGAATTACATTTTCCTTGCCTAAAGGCATTTCAGAGACTGAATTTCACTTAGGTAATATCAGCGCAGACTGTCTTCCACTTTTGAAAGGCATTTTTATCAGTCAGATAGATCCACCACACCATATCTTTTCAGGAACAAAGTGTGGTTATTCAGAATGCAAAATATACCTGTTCCCATTAAAAACTGGAGTTTACATCTCAGGATATTTTAACTTGAACTTTTTAAGATATTGCAACCACTAAAAGACAATTTTGAAAAATCTGTTTTTCAAGAAATCAACGGATTTTGTAAAGGATACGAAATCACACAGAAAACTACATTTATGTTAAATAATTGCAGCATATGCAATGTTTACGTAGAATTACTTGACAAACAGATGTGAAAAGGCTCTCTTACGACTGCTCTCTACCTCAGTGCAGCACCTTGTATTGCTGAACCGAGGAGAGCCGTGCCCTCTGTCCTCCCCCAAGCTCCCAACGTACCGGGGTTGTCTTTGGCAACAAGGCCTTTGGAGAAGTCACTGGGGGTGGGGGACGTCCGGCTGTCCCGTTTGGCCGCGTCCAGGTTGTTGCAGTACTCCCACCTCTTCTGCTGCAGCTCCTGAAGCCAGTAGGTCATGTCCTGCCGAGTGGCAGCCTGCGGGACAGGGGAGCAGAGCGCTGGTGAGATCTCTGCGTGCCCTTGGCACATGAACACAGTCATTCCAAGTGCAATAATACATTCACCACGGATAATCAGCAGAGCACCACGGTATCATCACTCAAAATCAGTATGATTTCAAAGAAATAATCGCAGTGCACCTTGTGCTCACATGCACATCCATGATTCTCATGTCAGGATTTTTCATCAGTGGTCGTCTCATGCATTCCTTTTCTTCAGTTTTACACGCAAACTTTAGAAAATGCAGCAGCATCTTATATTTTACACACAAAGCACTGTTTGAACATAAAACTACAAATCTATATTATGGGAAAAATCCCATACACATTCAGGAAGATTCCCATTTTCTTTTAATTTGCTTTCTTACCAGCAGAAACCAACAGATGAATAATGCATTGCAATGCCTCATACTTTAATTACTAAATCTACATACTGTATTTCCTGATGATCCCATGAGCTCACTAGCTGCTATAGAAAAATTGTATTTAAAACAAAAAAAAAACCCAAATCCAACACTAATGCCTAACCTACAAGACTATAGTCAAAAATGTGAATGGGCAGTAAGTGAGGAAGAATTCAAACACACCTTGGTTCAGAGCTCTAAGTAACTTCAAAGCACGTCAAATAACAATATACAAATATCAAGAAGAGACAAGTGAAGGTATCTGACACTGCAGGTGCTCTCACGGAGAAGTTACTGTTATTTCAACACACATCCTCAGCTGCCAGTTTAGGACAAGCACTGGACCTGGTAACAGAGACTGTTCAGTAACAAAAGGTTAACACTGATGAGAAGACACTCCCTGAACTCCTTTGGGTTGTCAGCACATGGAGCGCTGATCTTTCAGCCAGCCTTTCTCCTACCTTCTCCCAAAGTGCATGATGGCATTAGCAGTGGAAAAGATGACTATGTTTATTCTTTACAAACAACCTAATTTCAGACAGTTTTCTGTTCTGTTCCTCACAACTTAAGAGGGCACCTGTGCAAGGCACAGCTGCAAAAGAATGGAAAGCAACAAACAGCACACATTTCCTTACAAAAGCATTCAGGAAGTGCTGCATAAAGCACAGCAACGGCACAGAATTGTCTTCAGCTTTCACGTGAGAGCACTTCTGGTCTAGTAAAATTGACGATTCATTAGCCATTATATTTTGGCCCGAACAGCAGCTAATGACAAGACAAAGCACAAACAGCACAGCAAACAAAAACTGATGCTTCCCCAGGGTGCTCTCTCTGGCTCAGCAATTTCTCTCTCATTGCTAAATTGAGATTGCACAGATTTTTATTTCACCTGTGGGCTCTTTGTACCCCTAGGAGCTTTAACATCCATGACACCCTACAGCAAATGGCTCCAAAGTACCATTCAAGGAGATTAAGCAGAAAACCTGTTACTCCTGGAGCTGCTGCTCCAGCTCCTTTCAGTACATTATTCACATGATAGGATACAAGATATATAAATCAAATAAACATTCATAAATCAAGTAGTGAAACAAGTGATACATGAGGACACTGCAGAGTCAGTTGGTAAGAAAGATATGTACTCAAGATACTTCTAATCTGAAATGGAAATCAGCTCCATATATTCTTTCTTGCTTACGCACAGGAAACCAGAGAAAACCATTTCCCTCATAAAAAAATACATAGGGTAAAGAATAGTTTACAAGGTCAAAGAACTGGACCCTGGGAAATGTTAATTCCCACAGCCACCTCTGGCAGTTCGGGAATGACCAGCACAGGAGCAGATTTTTAAGTCTACAGACTACAGTCATTTCTTGCCAGGAGTAAACCTCTCCCCTTCTATTCCTAGCACTGAAGTATTTCCTTTGGAGCTTTAGCCAGTGGCAAGTCCTCATTTCCGGTAAATTTGAGAGCTTGTACTTCCTTTAGACACTTGCACACAAGCCACGTAAAGCAGAGCTTTGCTGTGCTCCAGCAGAAAACCACCAAGAATTCAAAGAGCTTCCACCAACACAGGATGTAGTACTTACGTGGTTCTCTTGGCTACCGCAACACAGCTGATGAGGCAACCCACCTGCAGTCAATCTAAGCTATACCTACAATTAAACAATTCACTTCTGCCCATGACTTCTTGAGCTTAATGAACCTCTATCACAATTTGTCCCGTTACCATCTCGCCAATCACCTTCAGAGAACGGTGACTCGATTTTATTGGAGTTGCTCCTTGCTGCTTTTCCATTCCCTGCTGCACTTGTTCTCTGCTGAGCTGCACAGACGCACCCTCAGCTCCCAGGTGACGTTGTTGTACACCGGGCCAGGCAGCAGTGTCCATCCTTCAGCAGAAAGTGGCAAGACAAAGCAGTACAAGGTTCCCACACCCCTGCTTTAAATAATTTCCCCAAGAATTACTCAGTGCCCTCCTGCTGCTCCTTGCCTGTTACCTTGCCTTTCTCTCCTCCCATACACAGCCCTCCACTTCTGGAGCCTTCCTCTCTCTTTGAACAGTTTTAGCTGAGTTTATTACACGCATCTCAGTTATTTACAACTAAAAGAGTACCCTAAAAATCTCTGTTAAAATTAGTTTTGTTTAAACAAAATTAAACGTTGAAGCTGTTGTTTGAAATAGACTGCTTAAAAAAAATGAAAACAAATGAAAACCAAGAACCACACATAAAATATTTAAGTCTTCCTCTTCCCCTAATCATAAAGAGCACAAATTTGGAAACATTTTTAAATTCACTTTATCTGTCAAAGAAAGGAACTTCCGTGCTTGCCCTATTTCTCATGACCTTTCCAAGTATTTGGCTACTGCCCACTATGGGAGCCAAAACATTTAATTAGGCAGAGCAGCAATCAATCTCACAAGAAATCCTTATAGCTGCTAAAGTATTGCTAAGGTGCTTCCTTACTGCAGAGCCACGCAGTCCCATTTTCATGGATGCATTTCTGTGAGAAGAAAAACGACCATGAATGTCACCCGAACTGGTGTGAGATAAGGAATTACTGTGAGTGTACTGCTGCGAACTTACAGGCAACAGTGGGAGGAAAAGACGCTCTTAAGTGAAGAGCCATACAGTACAGCTGGTACATACAGCTACAGGACCATGTAGTTTTCAACTCAAACAAAGGACACTTAATTTAAAATATTTCCCTATATTCTCCCACTAAGAATTATGTAGAACTGTCACCTTCTGATGCAGACATGACACAAACAAAATTACTTGAGAAAAACATCCATGCACTGCCATCCTCCATCTGGACCCACTGGTGGAACGTGGATGCCAACATTAAAAGCTTCAAAGGAAGAGTCCAAAGAAACGCAACAAGCAGACCTCACATTTTGAGAAATCTCATGAAAATTCTTGATACATTTCTAAACACAGACAAACTCTGCCTCAAGCTACTTTGTAAAAAGGGAACATCACCAGAAAGTTTGCATTTCTTAAGGTTTACTATTCCTGCTATGCTCAAACAGCAAATCTGGGGCCAATTCTTCTGGAGGGCAGCCCAACTGTTAATTAAAGCACTGCAACCACTAACCAGCAAAGTTTAGAGCAAAAAGCATCAGCTCAGACAACAAACCACCCTCAGTGCTGAGCTCCCTCCTATGCTGTGTCAGGCCCTGCAGCAAAACTGTTCAACATCACCGATCAGTGCTGCATCCTTCCAGGTCACTGACAAATTACAGCACCTGCTCCTAAGCCACTTTCAGTTCTGCAAGTTTGGTGCCCAATACTTTCAAGCATCAGAGCCCTGAAATCTGCAGTGTCTGGAATGCTTACACTTGGCCAATAGCCCAGAAAATTTTTTCTCTTTCACAGCTCTGTGTGATTTCTATTCCCCTCCCAATTCACCACGGTTCACAGAGAAGTTACCCACACATAAATGACAGTCAAGCATCACTGGCCAGAGTTCCTTTCTTTCTGAAGCAATCAAAATGTATCACTACAAGACACTGCTTTAAAAATAAATGAGAAATACTGCCTTTGTTCATTTATATATATTCATAATGTTAATTATTTCCACCCTTAATGTGAGACCTTGCTGTGCAAACATGGCCAAATGTTCATTTGATTGTATTAGCAGCATTCTGTGTTACAGCATGTATTTGCAGGATCAGTATTGGCATGCCTTTCCATGAAAATATTCTCAAACATAATTTATCCATAATTCATAAAGTACACAATTTTCTGTGCTCCTTTACCTAAAGGGATGGTATCTGTTATATGTATTTAAATAGAAAAGGTTTTTATATACACTTAGCTTCTTCTGCTCTATTGTACCTGTTGGAAATGTACAGAAAAAACACAATCACACAAGTGGCAGGTTGTTTATCTACAGCTCTAAAATATGAACATTTTGCTTTATTTGCTGTAAAGGCTCCAGTATATTTTCTCCCAAATTCTTATCTGGGCAACAAAGCTAGAATACATCACAGTTCTCAGCTCCCATTACCTGACAAAAGGCTGAGCAATCCAGACGATGGAATCACTACACTAAAAAGAAACTGAAGCATTATAAGAAATAGTGCATTCCTCAATAGCATCTTGATTTCAATCTGGAATTCCAGTAGCTTATTTTTTATTGCTCTTCTCAGTCTATAACACTGAATGGGAAAGGCCAGATCACAAGATGTGGAAATTTTGAACAAGCAGCAAATTGAGGAAAACAAAGCATGTGAGTTACAGGCTGGAGAATACATTTGACTTGACTTTATTCCTCATGCTCTGTGTGTAAGGTTTTCTTGATAGACCAAATCACATTTGTTTTTAATAGGGGCTGGATTGGAGGGGGAGGGAGAGGGGTTGGGTTATTTGGGTTTTTTTTTCATTTACTGTCTTGAATTAATTTGCAATTGTACATATACCTAAGTTAGCTGAAGGATGCTTTTAAAAGCCTTAAAGAACTATCATGTTGGACAGAAGAAAATTAATTTCAGCTGCAAAAACCTTATTCCTTGGTGAATGACATGGCCACAAATCGCCAGTTAGTCCTGCAATATCCCTTAAGATTTTCATTAACTCCTTCCTTACTATATAAAAACCTACAACGTAACAGCATTTTTATGGACAATCACTTAGCTACTTTAGGGCATCACAACACAAAATTATCCTTTTCTGCTAATTGCAGAAATTAATATGATTTTCTTAACTGGCACCATTTCTCTATCCCCGTAAGGGAAACATGAAGAAAGTTCCAATCTATGCAGGTTCTTTCCTAGAGAGCACCGGAAAAAAAATAATACATAAAATATGGGCAGAGTAGGAATATCACAGACCAAAAGATACCAATAAAAAAAATGAAAAAGAAACCCCCCATGTCTTACATTTGTGTATCAGTGTTGAATATGATTTGTGTCTTCACAACTGCAGGAGAAACACAAGGCTGCTGCCAAAGTACTGTCTGATAGACTATTTATTACACAAGTGGCAGACAGCATTTCACACTACAATCCTGATCACAAATCCTGTGTTTCTCAATAAAAGCCCTCCTATTCAAAAAGCACCCTCAACACAAATTTCTTCTGAAGATTTCCATGTAAGATCACAAATCACTAGATGCTAATTAAAACAAACAAAACACCCTGAAAGTATTGAAAGCAAAGCTTAAACCAAGTCTGCATTTTTAATGTCCATAACACAAACACTTGGGCTATAAAGGCAGATTCATTGAAAGCAGTAAAATATTTTAGAGCTATACAAAGGTAGTTTTAACATGTGATTGCATGCAACTGGTTACACTGCTTTTACCTAAGCAAATATCATTAAAATTATTATTGTATTGGTTTTCTAGGTAAATAAATTTCTTATTCTCTAGTAAAGCATTTTAACGAGTCTGTATTTTGACGTTTATACTCATCAAAACAGAATGCTGAAGAGCTTGATACAATCATGCTCCAGAGTCCCACCAATGACTGCTCCAACCTCCACTGTTAAGTAAGTGTGTAAGAGGTATTTTCCAGTATTCAATAGGAAGTTCTGCTGTTTAACACTTGACGGATTATGTTCTAATACAAAGAATGTTGCTCAGAAAGTACACAGTTCACGTGAAAAGTTACATTCCGTGCAGAAGAACGATCCTTGAAGGACACAAATCTGCCTTCAAAATTCAGAATTCAAAAATAATGGATACTCAGAATAATTTATTTCTTCTTTACTGAGTCGAAATGGTTTCCCTGTTTGTTTGTTTTTTCCCTAGGCATGACAACAGAGGAAAGATATGTTAAATAATGCAAACATTTACCTCTAATCTTAAAGGAAATCTGAGTCCTTGAACAGACTGCGATAAACAGCCTCTGCTACTATGAGGAAACAATTCTCCCTCCTCTTCCTTCCTCCCAAAGCAGCCCAGACGCTGACTCCTGCCACGCATTACCTTTCAAAATAAACACCCCAAAACTGAAACCCGACCACTCCCTCCAAACTGCCAAAACCCCAACCCACCAGATTTCTTCGGAAACCTTTTTTCTGCCGAGGCGATTCCAGAGAACCCACTCAGCCCGTGCTCAGTAGAAGCATTTCATTCCCCTCAGAGGAGCACTGTAAACACGAAATCGTAAAGGAGAAAGACTCAACTAAGAGCCGGGGCCAGCCCGTGCTGCCGATCTCCGCGGCGTTTGCGAAACAGCACCGTCCTTCCTGCCCGAGCCCGCACGGACGCGGAGGAGCCCGGCCGGCCGGGCCGGTACCGTGGGCGGAAGGCACGGACGGCACCGGGGATGAGGACGGGGCCCGGGGCCCGGACAGGAGCGGGGACGGGTCCCGCCCGCCCCGGGCCTACCTTGAGAACGGTGACGTCGCCGCCGGGGCTGTGCACCTCGAAGGCGGCGGGCTCGTCCCCCGCGGCGGCCGCGCCGGCCTCGGGCTGGTGGTAGCTGAAGCAGGCGGAGGCGATGTCCAGGTGCCCGAGGGGCTGCGGCTCCTGCGGCCCCTTGAAGTAATAGAGGTAGCAGCGGCGGGGGTCGAACACGAACCAGCGGCTACGGAAGCCGCGCAGGGGCCCCTTGCCCGACAGCTTCTGCAGGTACCCGCAGAGCTTGGGGTTGCCGGGGCCGGGCTGCTCGCCGGCCGGACCCTCCTCCCCCTCCGAGCCCGCCGCCGGCATCGCCGCGGCCGCAGCCCCGCACAGGGAGCCTCTCGGGATTTGTAGTGCGGGCCCGCCCCGCCGGCCCGGGCAGCGCCGGCACCGCGCCCGCCCCGCCCCGCCCCGGCCTGGCCCAGCGCGGCCCCGCGGCCGCTCCCGGGCACCGAAGCCCGGCGCGGGCCTGCCCCAGGAAATTGGCCGCTGCTGACGTGGGAAGGCGCTGCCTCGCTCCGCTCGGGTCGGCCAGCGCTCTCGTGCTGCCGGCCTCCAGCACTTCTCTGACCGAAGCAAATACTGTTTTCCTAATCATACCTTGGCCTATGATCAGATTAAAACCCTTCTCCTGTAGTCTCATGTAGTCTCCCATTCCACACCCCATCCCTGCCCGGCATCGCAGCAGCACCTGAAGGAGTGGGAAATATGTATGGAAAATGCGGGGCAACAGTGGGTAAAGAGCTGTATTTTACAGGGATTAGGCTTGTGAATGACTACAGACCAAACTCTATTTTTCGTTCACTGAAACGTCTAGCACGCTTTTGGCTCTAGGGAACTTCTGGTGTTAATAATAAGGAACTTCTAAAATGGGAAACTTGACTGTGAAGACACCAGGCCACTACAGGGAGGTACACATAACTTCATTTCTCCGTGTGTTTGGAACACAGTGTATGCGTGTTTCCTTTAAACATGCCTAATGCTCTGGTACTAATACAGAAAACAGTCTGATGTGGCATATTCATCCAAAAAATGAGAGGAGACTGTTCCATGTTTAATGACATACAGCTTTTCATTCTGACCCCTAAATACAGCAAGGAAAGTTTGCTGTCAAAATAGTTGTTGAAGCTGATACGTGCTATGGTGTTTTTGTTAGTATACTGCTATTCATGAAATAGCATCTGACTGAATTTTGACAGTTTGGAAGTTCCAGTCACCCAGAAACCCTAAATTCTCCAAAGTTTCTCACTCTGTCCTCATTTCTAAATGCCTTGATGAATTTCTCATTAAAAAGTAACTGTCTCTTCAGCCAAAAAATATTTTCATTCTATGGTAAAGCATATAAAGGATATAAAGCACGTGAATATTTGGTATGGTTTTCCACAGGTTCTACTTGGATGTTGGCACAAAAAACTGCAGCATTCCTCAAGTCCTCCCTTGTGGCTGTCACCTCCCAACAAGAAATGTGCCAAGTGGGGAGACAGCCAGTATTCTGCTAGCAGGAAAACATCAGTGATTTGTTACAGAAAATGAGGCCTGGAAGTTACCTACCCAGTCAACTCACATGACATAAGTGGGATCCACTGTAAGACTACACATTGCAAATCAAAGCTAGGTATTTTTCTTTCAGGATTCTTTTAGTAAATGCGGACAGTAAGAAGGGTTGATCCGGTTTTAATAACAGGTCAATAATCTTTCTTCCATATATACTGCTCAGTCTCTTCTTCCCCAAATTCAAAGTGTTCATCATGCTCTTTGTTGGCAAGTGTCATTTGCCGGAGCATGAGTTACACAAGTTACACTGATTCACTTTAGAAACTGCCACTTTCTTATCTCAGTCATTTAGACAAGTTGAAGTGCCCCAGCACTTATCCCTGATCTGTTACATTATCTCATCAGTGTAATGAAGTGTGGCCTTGTTCTCTGTGTGCTGAACACCCATGACTCCTGCTGGCTATCAATGATTACGTCCTGCAGCAAATCAAAGAATCACAGGATCCCAAATGCTCAAAACTTTTGCTGTCAGTACTCCTCTTTTTAAATTTGCTGTTTAGCCTCCTTACTACACTTGTAGCAGGAGAATCCCCTAATTTCACAGCTGATTCATGTAAGCATATAGTTCCCCTTCTTGGGAAATAAGTTCCTTATTTCATTTATGCCCTTTTTTTTTCACAAACAGATCCAGATGTGGACTGGCAAATAGCAGCAACTTATCTCTAAGTTGTTTTGGAGAATATAAAGGAAAAGAGTATTTTTACCTGCTTTTTCCTTTCATGTTTTCATGTCCAGGATGCATACATTCTGTTGCTAACAAATGTCTAGAAAACACATAAAAATAGCATATCACAAGATTCCTCTCCTGCACAGAGGCCAGGGTCAATGAAGCTTTTGGTGTGCACATAACTCCTAAGCAGAATGGCACAGGCAAGCCAAGGTTACACACGAGACGGTTATAATCCCAAAAGGACCACAAAGCTTGTCAAACACGAAAATACTTGAAATTCCCTTTTATTCTGGTGTGGTTTTCTCTCCTAAAAGTTAACTAGAATTTTAGTTACAGCATTTTTGGCTGACGAGGCCAATAACTCCACATAAAAAACCAAAACTGTATTTACTCTCAAAAAGTTGAGACTGGTCTAACTTGTTATAATTGTAGTGACTTTATCTTATAATGAATACGAGCATTCATGGTTCCTGAATACATACACATTTATTCTGAAAAAAAGGTAAATATGCAAGAAAAAGAAAGTCAGTCATCAATATGGAGGCAGAGGGAATACAGTTTGTGTCTGTGCCAGGCTCATGCTGTCATCTTTACAGAAGTGCAGGAAACATTAATAAATAAAGCAGCACATCTGTACTGTGCTTGCGATTGAAGTGATTAAATATCTCCAAAATCAGAGTGGCTGAGAGCATACACTGTCTTTTCATAAAACAGGTGACACCTATATAACTTAGATCAAAGTTACAAGGTGCTAATATAGCTTGAGTTATATCAATATAACCTGATATGTTTATATAACCTGATATCAATATAACCTGAATCATAGCTTTTTATACCTATATAACCTGAATCATAACTTTTATACCTATATAACCTGATATAAATAACTTTCTATACAATGTAGTGGCCAGTATATGGTTTACTAGTTCCTTAATGCTGAATAGACAAAAAGAAGAAAAAACTCACCAGGGGGATAGCTTTAGAGATAGATAAGTATAGTACTAATGAGAAATTGGCAAATGGAAAGCCAATTAGACACAAACCAAAGAATTTAGGCCAAAGAATTTAAGATCAGACAGACCAAGGAACACTGTAACTGCGCATGCTCCGAAGACAAAGTTGAAAATTTCAGGTGCTAAGAAGACCTCGGAAGTCTTCATCAAAGACCCCCGATGACCCCCAAACTGGGGAGGCACAAGCGCAGTGCAAAAGAGGTATTTATAACCATGAGATCATCCTATGTAAATTAGTTCCAGCACCAATGTGATGATGTTGTAGTGACACAGTAACACTAAGCAATACTTACTGTATAAACATACCACAGCACTTGACAAGGGTGGGGGAGTTAGGTGGAGATATCCCCCTCACCACCAGTGCTGCAATAAACAAACACCTGCTCCATAGACATCGATCTATGGGGATTTATTTCCAGCCTATCTCTCGGGCATCACAGAAAGCAAAAATGACTTTGTCTCTTGTCTGATATCTTCTGAAAAATAGAGATTCCACTAGAGATGAACTCCAGAGTTTTTCAGAGCTCACACAGAACATCCATTGGTCTTTTCTTTCCAGACCAATGGAACTACAGACAACTGCCTCTCTCCATTCCTCTCCACACAGTGTCAGCCCAAACCTGTATGCTGAGATGTGGGCTAAACTGTTACTTTTACTCCATTTTAACAAACATTTTGCAGGTTCCTGCAGAATGTTAACTATGACTGTCACTGCCAAGGTAAGTACTGCCACCCTGCTATCACCTATGTTCAGTACTTGCATGTTGTATCACACATTATTTTGAAGGCTGAATGGTTTTGGCCTAATATTATTTAAATTATTTGGAGGTGGAGAGTGAGGGAAAACTGTCCTTTTTCTTAACCAACAAGCAGGCAAAGTATTTTTCCACATGACTGTTTCTGATGCAGTCTGACGTGTCATTCTACATCCCCTGCCTCTCAATCCCCACAATGTCCATGAAGAACATCACAGTATTACATTTCCAGAATACACTCTTTCCTTCTATGCCAACAAGTCAGCCAAAGAATTACATGAGCTGTTTTAGCTGCTAGCAATGTCTCGTTCTCCAGCGTTATTCTTTAAGCACTAGGTGGTGCTCCATTCCTCTTGCACATTCACCATTTGTGTTCCCCTCTCAAAATGGAAAATTGTTACGCAGGGAAGCTTAGCTGCAGTTTCTGATTCAGTAGGAAAGACCTTATTTAACGTCAGTTAACTGTCTCATCTAACACCAGTTGAGTATATGACAACATTAATACTTGGGTTCACTTTTTTGTTGTTGTTATTGCACTGCATTTTAGCAAGAACTCTTCACTATGAAAAAGCAACAATTATACAATTCAGTGAATGGCAGCATTGATTTCTAGCTGGACATCTGTAATCTGACTTGTGAAGACATCCAGGAAAGTTGGTAGTCGTGCAGAAGAGAAAGACTCAAACTAGACTTCTTATGAACAGAAAAGCAGGAAACACTTAACAGTGGCAAGGAGCTGAGCAGTCCATATGTACACAATCCTTGGCCTGTCAGCATCCATGTGGATCCCCACTGGCTGGAGAACTGCCACAGGGCTTGGTAGATATGCTGAAGATGAAAAGCAGGATTTCGAGTACTGTTGTAGAAATTAAATGATTAATGGGTAAGAGATATAACCAAAAATAATGACACAATTAATAAAACACAATTATTTCAGCTGCATGTAGTGTAACTTACTTCAATTCATATAGATTTTTTCTTTATATTATTACATAAATGGATATCCTTCCATGTCATACTTCATTCCTCTGGAGAACCAAATACATACATACAATGGGGACTTATAGAAGTGTCCAGTAAAAAGAAAGATTCTGTGATCACCTAGATTTACGTCTGATTACAACTGCTAAATAGCAGTTACACAGCCCATGAGTGTCTTAAGTTGTGCTTACTTTCAGCACAACATTTCAGAAGCCAAGCCAGTTTTCTCACCTGTCAATCACACGGTGGCCTTTTTCCTGACTTTCTAACTTATTTCTTGGCACACTGTAGCCTGGCTTACACCTTTCCACTGTTTTAACAGCAACCATGAAACTGCATTTCTTCAGTAGCTCCCAAACTTCCTTCTTTCCATGTACAGTAGTTGTGGACCACTTCCCTCTCTCCATTTACACTGTAATAGAAACCTCTTCAAAGACAGAACAGCTCATAGCTGAGGCTTAATGCTGATGTCAGATAATTGCAGTCATGGGAATATTGAGAAATCTTCACTGTCTTGTTCCAGTTGTTTTTCCCAGGAATTGCAGGTAGGAACAAGCCCAGACAAAGTGTGTGCCTCAGTGGATGGTTCTGTACTTACAGCTACAGTTTACACACAACCCCCAGTGCCACCAGCACTCACTGTTGCAATTCTTATCCAGACATGCTCTTCTTATTTCTTACCATTTTATCTTCACTTGGAAGATCCATCTCACTGAAAGCTGTTTCCTCTCCCCAGTCTTTAGATATTTAACTGAGGATTAAAGCTGCAGTGGCAAGTTCAGTATAATCCACAGATGGAAGGTATGTTGTGAGTGAGAAAACCATTCCCTCCAGTTTCCATCTAGTGTCAATGGGAAAGCAGCAGATAATGGTGGAGGGCAAATCATTGCAGTGTTTGAACCTCAGCAGGATGAATTCCAGCCTACATGCTTTGGACAGGAACTTTTCTTTTGGTGTAGACAATGAACTGTGTAACAAACTTGTAGGTATTAGCTACAAGTTACATCAGTCACACCAGCTCTTTGCAAATAAGTTTTCTTCAAATCCTTTTAATGTTTGAATTCTTAAGTGTATAACAAATCTATTCATTGCTTTTCAAGAAATTAATCAAACGTTCTAGTAAAGGGTAATTGTATTTGTTGAAGATGAATGAGATCAAAAAACCCTGCAGATGGTTAACTGAAAGACACTTACGTATTTTTTAAAAAAGAAAAAGCTATGACAGATATAATCTGGACTAAAAATAGAGAGATTTACCCAGACCATTTGGTCTAGAATCCAGGCTACGTTTGTCACATGAACATTATTTTGCAGGAAATCTCTATTGCTATTTGTTTCCGCTCAAGACAAACATTACCAGAGCAGCTTTTCCCGTGGTTTTCTGTTATGGAACTTCTGGTTTTGGCTTTGTAGAAAGACAGGAAGCACATGGACAACTGAGGAAATACAGATTCAAGAGTAAGTCACAACATTTAAATCTGGAGCCAAAGTAACCCCCAGTCCTGTTCCACTGAGGCAGATACTGAATAGTAGTGTTACCTTAGAAAAGGTGAGGAGAAAATTATCCCCTCATATCTAGACAATTCTCTCCTGTATCCAGTGTTACCAGAATTATATATGCCAAATTTGCAACTGTACTTGTCAGAAAATACTGTCCATGCGTGCTCAGTCTGAGGAGTGTCAGTTTACACCACCAGCACTGCATTCTATTGCCTTTTGGGGTACTGAGGAAGTCTTCACAAAGGTGAGGGAATAGATACCCTATTCAAAGCAATTAACACGTCTAGCAATTACTTTTGTTTGAAATTTCTGAGGGCTTCACCGAGTTAACTTCAAGTATTTACCAGAATAGCTCCCCAGTCACAAGACTGCTGTGTACTGACATAACCCTGTTATTTCCTGCATGCAACATCTACACACAGTAGCAGGGCCTTTGGTGAGAAAAGGAGTATCTCAAGTATTATATTCTGCAAATGAAGCAGAAAGGAGAGAGGGCTGCCAGAAGGGTGTTGGGAGAAGGCTGATGGAAGAACTGAAAGTAAGGAGTAATGAGAACAACTAAGACTGCTTATTTACTGTCAGTGCACTGAGTGTCACTTCAGGCTCTTCAGTCCCACAATTCCTGAAGGAGGGATAAATTGACCTGGGGAAAAAGGGTAGGATATGGGCAGTCCTTGTGGAGAGCTCTAGCACCAAGTAGATCAAGAGACAAAAACATCTGTTAAGAATAAAACTAAGGGATCCACTGACCAATACAGCCCGACATGGAAGCAGAACCAGCTCTGGCCAGGTAGTTCTGGTACAATGTTTAGGCAGGGCAATTGTGTCCTAAGTACAGGGTTGTGCTGCTGTGGCTGTACTGCTGGGACTGAGAATACCCTTGCCACCAAGGCTTTCTGGTAGTATTTTACAGCAAGGTATGGTTTGATAGTTGTTATTTCTCTGTTCAGACATCCTCAAGGTAGTGTTAGACACTTCCATTCAGTTACAGCTGGATAAACAGGCTTAAGTAAAAGAAGAACAGAAATAACCCCCCCAAAAGACCATTTTTGGGGACAAACTCTTAGTTTACTCTTAGTTACACTTAAGTACACTAATCTTAAAGGAGACAAAATGATTGTACTTAAAGTGGAATAACTTTTTAACCAAGAAAAGACTCTTTCTCAGTGTCTAGACACTCTCCTGTGCTTTTTGGCAGACTCTCAATACAAACTATACATCTTGTTCCTAGTTCAGTGATGGACAACTACAACCCTTCAGAACAAAAACCTCTGCAACCACACACCCATGAAAAAAAGAAATAGTTGGTGACACAGCAGTTTGGGCTTGTCTTCCATAATTTATCTAAAATTTTGACAAAAATTCCTTGTATCTTCTTGTGAACTTTGGAAAAGCTCTATATGAAAAATCTACTAGTGCTCTGCACTTTTGCATTTCAACTGGATTGAAGACAGAAATACAATGAAAAGGAATTTCTATCCTCCAGATCCCAAAGTAGTGGGAGTATTCTAGAAGCACATGTAGTTATTTCCATTCTCTTAATTTGCTTTCACTGATCATATGCATTCGAAGAAATATCAGACCAAAATTCTGTTCTCAGTGGTACTAGCATTTGAATACAATTATTTTTTGTTGTTTAAAAAAATTCTTTTTAGCAGCTCATTATGCTCATAGATAAAACATGCAGACCAGACAGACAAATCATAAATCCCTGCTATGCATCACAGACAATTATAAATCACAACAACGCCCCAAATTTCTGTTGTGAGCTAACAAAAATCATTAAAGAAAGAATATAAATTGTTTCATGAGTTCAAAAAAGAAAAAAAGATAATACAGGCAGCCAGAAACACTAGACCAGTGTCACCATTAGTAGAAATATATAAAAGAAAGATGGTTTTAAATGGAAAGGAAAACCCACTCACAAAAATGAGATCACCTATGAATCCTGATTTAAAATTATTGCTGAGATTGTCCTCCTGCCCCTATAATGGCCTTCTAAGATAAAAAAGTTTAGAAATTGGCTGCCTCAACAGTTGTGGAGGTGATTAAGATATTGTTTGGGGACAGAATAAATCATTGTCCAGATGTCCAGGGAAATGCCCTTGACTCTCTTTCCTTTGGCCTACCCTTTATTTTCCCCCTTTTTAGTGAAATATAAAAAGAATTAAAGGCCACAAAGAATCACATTTGTAGATTATTGGATCAGACATCAATTAAATAATTCCACCTGCTTCATCTCTTAGATAAATAGGATAAGGAAAGGTAGAAGGTTTTGTAGGGTTCCAAATTCAGGTCACTGAATCAAGCTTCCTGTGTTTCATCAGCATTCATAACCCCCTCAGCCTCATTTTACTAAGTCAAGGTTTTTGCTAGGCTCTTCTCAGGTAACAGGCTCAATTTTCCCTGCATTGTTACTCTCCAGAATACAACAGAGGAACTGCAGAAACACTGGGTGTCCTACTCCATCTCTGCTGAAGATAAAAATAAGGGTGAACCTTCAAAGGACACACTGGTATTTTCGAAAGGATATAACAAATCTCAGGTTTCTTCCCAGAAGGAGTTAGGTCAAAATATGAAGATACCGTTTAAAGTATTTCCTCTGGCTTTACCAGAACTTGTTCTGTCAAATGCTGACTCATAATACCAAGGGCAGTGGCATTAGTGGGAAGTCTGCAGCCTCTTTGTGTACACAGTATCTTCATTTCGAGCAAGCAAATGAGAGGGACTGTTGGCTGAGTTCTGTGCAGGAAATACCTATATATGTATTCCTTACACAGGAAATAGAAATAGAGTGAGAGCTCTGACACCTGTGTTCTTTATGAGATCTCCAATGTTCTTTGTTTAGTGTAGTAAAGCCTAGACTTTCAAACAAAAGGTGTCAGATACAGATGAAATGTCTAAGGAAGGTTTTCTTGCATTTTTCAGTACTCTCAGATTAGCTACTCATGTTTTAATAAGCTCTTCAAAATCAAAGGGACATGCTAGAGATAATTACAATTCCTCTTCACTTATCTGTCATACAAAGTTTTAATGTTTTCTTCTATTTTATGTACTGTCTCACAAAGAATGAGACAGGAAAAATACTTGCAGTAAATCTGTTTTCCATCTCTGCCTGTGTATTGGTATTTCTTCAGAAACAGAATAATTTCTTATCTGCAGGTTTTGATTTTTTGTTTATGCATTCCATGCTTGAATCAAGCAAAATATTATTTAAGGACCTGATCTGAAGCCTGCCTACTGAAGTGAGCAGGAGTCCTGTGGAGATCTGGCCCCCAAGGATCTCTGCCTACTACAGAATTATCACGGTGAGAGAAAACCTCCTCCAAGCCAGTCAGGCCGAGTGCATGGCATTAACAACCCACTGTTTAACTCAGTGAGTTTTTTGAATGAAAATACCTCAAAACACATTAACATCTCTGGACACCACTTATTCCCTCTGCTTTTTCAGTTAGAGGAGATAACTGGAAATGGAAAAAATACTGAGAATTAGTCACGTGGGACGAAGTCATTCCACTAGGAATATTTGCAAGCAAATTCTGCAGAAAGCCAGATTTTAAAGAAGTGCAGTAAGAGAGATTTGTGAATGAAAATTCTAATGCTACTGTCTGTGGTTTTCATTCTGCAACCGAATTTTTCAGCTGCAGTGCTGTGAACTTTCTCATGAGACCTGAGCAGAGAAATATGTAAACATACCATTGTCACAAGATTTGTAAATATCTGCACCTGTGAAAACAAGAAGTGTTGATTTCAATTAACCAGTCATGGTGATGGGGTGGTGATTTGAATTGACCAATTCTGTCCAGCTGTCTGGAAACTTTTAAATAAGGTGCTGTTTTTGAATAAACTCAGATCTCTCGGTGGAAGGAACAGGTCAGAGTCCGTGTGCTTTTAGCGTGGCAAGAGCAACAACTGTCATTATGAGGATGGATGAAAGTACAATAGGGAATTTTTCTAGACTTCCTTATCATATTTGGTTCTAACATTAGAAGAACAATAGTCATTAAAATGGCCATAAAAGAGATTAAACATTTTAAACCTATGGAAGGCCTCACTGAATTTCCTGGAATTGAATTTATTTCTGTGAATATACACATCAATTAACCTATTTGTTTAGGCAGAACAGGAACAGTCTTTCAGTTTCAAACTTCATCTAGAGGGAATTCTCTCTGAATCTACAGCTTCTTGTATGCAGAACTTTTTATCTGCATAAAGAAAAAAAAAATCATTTTCAGAAAACCCAAAATACCATTTTGGTTAAAATACCAATAATCTTTTTCCTCTCAGGGCCTACTAGTCCGCAATGACAGTGGTCACAGCACCGAACCAGACAAAGTTGCAGAGTTTGCACCACACTTTCAGGCATCTGGAGTGACTCTTGGGCTGTCCTGTGCAGGGCCAGGAGTTGGACTCAGTGATCCTGAGGGGTCAACTCAACATCTGTGATTCTCTGATTCTATAAGCAGATGTATAAGTAGGAGATAATTTCCTTTCAGCTGGGATGGGGGGAAGTCTGGTGAACATCAATTTATTTCTAAATGCCATTGAAGTAACCCTGAATATTAGATTGCTAATAAAAGGTTACTAATGATCAGCATGAATTCCCTATCTGTGAAGTGCTGCCTCCAGGGTGATGTGAAGAACAGCCCATAACCATAACACCCATAACCAAGGGGATGAGAGGCCTATGAAAAAGCTGGATCTGGTTTCTGGACAGTTGAATACTTTCTCAGACTAAACTGGAAACCATCTCCACCAAGTAAACAGAGCCACCTTGTACCTGCTTGCTCAGAGCTCTACATGAGGGACCAGACCAAAGTCTTCAATTACCACGCCCAGCAGCTATCAATTCCCAGACCTTGTCAGTGTGCAGAGCACAGGGCAAGCTTGATCTCTATTGAATTGCCCAAGCTGTGATTAAGCCCACAGCAATGAGTTGCCTTGCTCCTGGCAGGCTGCCACATCCACTGATTTCAGTGGAGAAAAGTTACAGCTAGGAAGGAGGAGGCTGGCCTGGTGCCCACAACCCTCTTCAGCAGAGTTAAACCACTCTGCCCTACATTTGCAGGCACATCTGGTCCTAATCTGCCTGTGCAGGAACTGGAGAGCAGGGTACAGACGGTGCCTTGTGCTGCAGGGCTCGTGAGCGCACACCCAGCAGCCACGGAGCCTGTACCTGCTGGATGGGAACAAGGGCAGTCACGGCTTTGTGCATGGAAACACCTGGATTTGTGCATGGAAACATCTGGCTCTGAGCAGCTCCTGACTCGACAGAGCACAGGGAAGGACTCATCTCCACTGCAGCTGCAGAGTCCCGAGGGCTGCCACACCTGGGCTCCTCACTGCTCTTGCCGATGTGGGGGTCAGAGGGAAAGGGCAGTGGGGAATTTCACTTGGAGTTCAGATTGTAAAATGTCTTACAGACATGAATGGAAGAACATACAGTTAAATAAAGGCACTGTTATCTGAAATGCTGATGCTCTTTGAATTCTACCAAGAACAGTCTCCTGTTTTTCCCCACCGAAGAGAATGTGATAGTCACTCAGTGTCACTAACATCTCTACAAGACACCCAAAACTGCAAAATGATACAGAAAAAGGAGGAGAACATCTGTTCATGTGTTCTGTACTTCTGTCTCAGACACACATCTTCCTAAGGACATGAACAATTACAGTGTTATTATCTTTAATGTCTTCCTCATCAAATTTCACTCCATTGTCTGTCCCAGACGAGGCATATTGGGCAATAACATTATAAACTCTTCTTAATCTTGCTGTTATTCCAGCCCAAATTGATTTTCTGGGGATTCTGAGCTGACAAGCGTAATATTTCCCATCCACAATAAAAACTCTACTCTACTTTATATTCTGTTATTTTAGAATATAATCTTAACCTATTCAAGTGTCTAGAACATGAGTTTTTACAGTTTCATCAAGAAAATCCCTCTTTAATTTTTAACACACATTTCAATTTTCAGATACTTTATTGAAATTATTAAAACATATTTTATTGATATACTGTTAAGAAACACAAAACTTTCTCTGTAATTATGTACAGTTTTAAAATCAGTAATCAACCACAGTTTCATATTTTTGTTTGTGGCATCATAGATTCTATGGAGTATCCTGTATTTCAGGGACATGTAAACTGTTAAATGAAGTTATGACTGGCTATGGTGGTGTGATGCCACCTTGTGAGGTTTCATCGTAAGTGCCTCTAACATGCACAAGGAGATAAAAAATTAGCCCTGGAGAGAAAAGGAAAGGAGACTGTTCCTCTGTGACTGCAAGAAATTGCAAGAGATTCCAACAGTGAGCCTGTTGACAAAGAGGAGCGTGTGGTTATTGGTTAAGAAAAGAGCATTCAGCATTTTAGGACTACATTAAAAGGGCATGAGAGGGCACAAAGAACTGCAGCAAAACCTCAAGTACTTTCCCCAACACAGATCCAATTACAGACATGAGTTAAATCCACTGAAGTCAGCAGTTACTGGAGATTAGTGTGGAAGTAATGCAAATCAGATTTTGGCCTGCAGGCTATTGCAAATCTTGGCTTACAGTATTTCCTTAAAACAACAATCAATTAAATAAACCAAGTTACTTCTTTTTGATACTGTTTTATTTGTTTTCACAACTCTTGTTTTGTCCCCAAGATGCTTTAACTGTATATACATGAGAGATCACACACACAGCTGTTTTGATAGAGGCTTTAGGTAATGGTTTGCATTTTTCTTCGTCCATTTTTGAAGGAATATAGTAATCTCTATTTATATTTAACACTTTTCTGCAATTCAAAATGCACCTCCTCTTGCTTTTGGGCAAAATCCAAAACTGTTTTAAATCTAAACCTCTTTTACTGTTTCAGTTTCTTTCCACATGGCCTAATAGTTGTTTTAGAGTAAGGCTGGTTGAAGAAACACTTGCTAGAGAATGTGTTAGATTGTGCCTGTAATACAATTGCCAAAGGCCAGCAGGTTTGGTACCTCGTGACAGGATTAAATTTGCATCACACTGAACTACTCACTCAACAGTCCTGCTGTAAGAAAACTGCCAGTCGCAAGACATCCAGCTACAGACAAGGCTGAAAGTGCAAGTACAAAGCTCCTCAGAAATCCATCCCTCACCTTTGCCATCAGGTGCTGGAAATACTCACCCACCACCAGGCAGTGCTGAAGGACTGAGTGCACAGATCTCTCTCAAACGCCAGGGACACGCAATGTTGCTCTGTTTTTTGTTACAGGACATGAACGTAAGTCAAAAAAATAAAGGCAGTTAGGACAGCTGCACACATTTGTATCTGCAGTATTTTGCAAGAACTCATCTTTATGGACAGGAATATTTCTCCACAACATGCTCCTAATTTCTTTTTCTCTTTGTTTCTCAGCTCAGGTGGATGACTCCAACGTCAAACATCTGGCTGCAAGCTCAAGTGTCTCCTAAGGGCTTTGTGACATGTAGGTCAGGGAAATGTTTCTATTTCTACCCGTGGAAACAACGCACTGAGCACTTCCAAGGCCACTCATCCTTTCAGAGGGGAGTATGATATAACCCAAGAACAACACACAGTGTCAGGAAAACAGGAATTTGAGCTAATAACAATCTTAACACACAGAAGAATGTTGATGCCAAAAGGAACTGACCTATGTCATCAGCACCAGATCCTTTTTGTCTGGATAGTCTGAATCCCAAATCTTGAAATCTGGTATTTTACAAATACATCCTAATCATATCCTCCTACACACCTCACAAAGCTTCCAAGATTAAATGTCTCTCTTGAAATGAACTTTAAAAAAATTAGGCTGATACTTCAATTAATAAGATGTAATTTTAACATAATCTCTCTTAATGCCAATGTCTTGCAAATAGTTTGAGTCAGCCAATACATGTGACTTAATGCACTTAAAATTAAAAACAGGCTCTAATCTCTTTTTACTCAATCAGAACTGAATATGAGGAATGATTTCTGTTAATTTTAACTTGGGTAAGGGAATTCAGGTTTGAATTCCTTTACCTAAACATAAATCAGTAGGAAGAAGCACTACAATGCTATAAACATCACTGAAGATGATAGCTCTGAGATATGTATTAAAAATAAACATCATTACTAACATACAAGTGTCATTTTCACGGCACAATCTTAGACACATCTATCCTGTATGCCTTGAATATCCAAAATTTCCATTGAAACTTTTAATGTACACACATACTGCTGGAGAAATATTTCTTCTTTATTCACAGGGTGTAAATCTGAACAGCAAGCTACCCTGCAAGCTCACCCCACAGAAGGGTTTCCGAGGTAGATAAGCATCACCATCCCTAAAGAAATGATAAGTTAGGTTCTCTACTTTAACAGTTTTCTATATAACACATTTCATCCTTTGAAAGATTTAACTTCATAGTAATTGGAATCATGATCAGAAAGGAAGTTTGTATGTGGTCAGCCTAAAAATTCTCAAAGCACAACAGAACGCTTCAAAAGTTTTAATTGTGATGATGTTGATACAGAAGCCATGTAAGTGACAGAGCCCTTCTATTGACTGTTAGAACAGTAATTAATACACATATGATTGTCTTCAGGCCCCAGTACCTAAACAATACTGGAAGTAAACAAACAGACAAACAAACAAAAACAAAACTCAAAAAGATCTAGCTGATTTCCAGCTGGAAGGGAAAGAGAAACATAGAGTTGCATTCATGCATTTTATGGTAGAGATTGCATAGCTTGTTTAGAAAGAAAATATCTTTTCATGTCCTTAATAGTAGTTCTGTGCTTCTTCAACTTCTTCATGAGTTACAGATGACCATGTTCCTCCATTCAACATTATTAGCCCACAGAATGAGTAAAATGCAGGAGCCCCTTTGAGAATAAGGACACAGTTTTAACATTTATCTTGGGAAGAAATGAATCATGTATGCAGTTATCATATACAAAAGGCAAATATTTCAAGTTTTATAAGGACACAACAATCCATAAAATACTGGTTGAAGGTAAGCACCAAACCCAGCAGTTGCCATTTCAGTGGCTGAAAGGCAAACCTGGGCTGTGTTTGTCTTCAACACTGGGAGCTTGATCTTGACTGCAGTTCTTTCACCTCAGGTATTTTCCATGCAAGATCCCAGCTCTACAACACAGTGATAGAGGCAACTCATTATTTAAGGCCCATGCTTTCTTTCAAATACTCTTGGAAAACACACCAAAGCTAATCTTTCTCTCAATTTTTTTGCACTTTTAAGAGCAGTATTAAATATTCATAAATATAAAAATTCTGTGGAAATACCTTTAATAATATTCTGATTCTGACTGTTAAAAAAAAAGGGGAAGAAAAGAAAAATCACAATCCAACAACCAACCATCTTTGCCAGAGTGTTGGGCCAGCAGTGAAGATAAAAACGTGTCTGTCCCAAATATCCTGTAGATCACATGATGCTTCTGTCTCTTTGTGGACCAGACTTATTTCAGGACTTTCTGCTGAGCTCTAAGAAGCCCTCATTAGAGGACAAAAGCCCCTAGAGTGCTTCAGATTCATAAAGGCTGGACTGGCAGAAACATCTTCAGATTCTTATGTGGAAAGTACTGCAAAAGAAAGAAAAAGATAAAGACATACAAACACATTCGTCACTATGCAAAAAAATTTCCTTGAAGTACAAAAAGGAAGGTGCTGTGTAAAAAAAAACAAACAAAAAACAACTTCCTTCTTTCACACTTTGAGAAGATTTAAATATCATGGGAGAAAATTCCATCTTCTGAAAATGTTAGCTCAGGGGCCAAGCTCAATACTGGATTAAATCAAGTGTCAATTGCCTAATTTATTGGATGTAGAGCAGAGCTAAGTGTTTCCCAGTGGTACTTTTGCTATGGCACAGCATTCCCCAAGATAAATCAGGCAGGTGAAGTTGTTTCTCTTGTTAGGCCAAAGAGATCCTGATTGTTATCCTCTATTTGCTCTTTAATACAGGCAAGCAGCATGGCTTACAACTGCCACCAGGCTTCAGAAGAGCTCCCAAGCATCTCAGCAGGACAGGGAGAGACAATTTAAGGAGGGTATGCTGAAACCCCACTGTCTATAGGCAGTGTTATGAGTATAAGCATTAA